>JACMZG010000013.1:0-17186 GCA_018340805.1 Microvelia longipes | reverse complement strand
TATACCACAAAAATAACAAATAAATAAATAAAATAAAGAGGCAAAATTCCGTAAACCAATAAATATTAATATGGGCTTCGTTATACACAAAATAATTTGTATTACTTTTTGCCATTTAAAGAACTGTTTAAAAAAATTAAAATTTAATGTCTGGGAGATTAAATCTTGTTGCACCTTGGGAATAAAAATTCTATTGTTTCCCTCCATACCCTCACTCGGCTTTGCCTCAGGAGTTAAGATACTTTGGTATCCCTCGGCTAGAAAAACCAACTAACTGCTCAGGGAAATAATAGCATTCTTTACTCCCTTGGTGCATAAATAACTATTACTCTTCCTTATGCGATGATGCGATCAGTTTGAGGTTTAGCACGCATTTATCTATGTATAAGATTGACATATGTGCCAAGTTTCATTTGATTATCAGCATTATTTTAATTTTTTAATCAAATGACTTGTGAGGGTTTTTGTAAAAAATAGGGTTGAAATTCGTCAAAAGTATATACTTGTACGTAATAAATAAGTACACAAGTTTCGTTTCAATATAACAAGTATATCTATGATTTAGTTGAATCATAAAAGTTAAGCAAAATCGAGCGTGGTCAGTACCTGGATAAGTGACCGCTGGAAATGAAACGGACGTTTTCAATATCTGAGAACGAGCGAAGCGAGTCTAAAAACGGGGTGCAGTATAAATTTAACGACTTGTATATTTGGAGTACGAGCGAAGCGAGTCCAAAGTTGGGAGGTTAAGCGTAGCAAATCCGACGATATTATGAAAAGTTCCGAGGTACCCCGTACCCATTTTTTTTTCAAATTTGTATACTCCGGTCCAGTGCCTATGAAATGAACAAATTATACAAAACAAAAACAAGGAAGCGAAAATTTCCGACGCAAGGATCTTAGATAAAGGGAACGATGCGTTAAAATTATTTAAAAGTAACATTATTTAACAATAACTAAAATAAAACACTATATTGTGTATTCACCTTTTTATCACTCAATTTAAATACTCGTGACAACCCGTTAAAACCCTATTTTTCAATGAAATAGTGATTATACTGAGTTTATACGCCCTAAAATTATTTAAATTAAAGCACTTTAAGAAATAATCGTCACAAATAAGAAAAACCAATAAACCCCCATAAGGACTTTAACAACGATCACCCTTTCGTTATTAATTACTTATTAATTTTTATTTGTGTGGCGCTGCTACACAATTTGAATCGCGAATTTTCATTAACTACGCAGGTCTTAAATTTAGAGGCGAACTTACCTTCCGATGGTTTCAATTGATTTTATAACCTTTGATTAAGAAGGTTATATGTTAATATTAAGAATGTTATATATTTTTTTTTAATTAACAAATAGTAATAAGTAATATATTTTCTTTTTTTATCTGTTTTATTTTAATTGACTTAAACAAGGTCTTTTATGTGTAATATTATTACATCTCGTTCGTTTAAATATTTTGAGGTCTTTGCCATGCTTAATCGTTTGAGACCAGTTTTAGCTCAATTGACTACCCCAACAGGTCCGTATTTAGCCAAATAAAATGTGAAATATCGCCCCCTTCTTAAGAAAGCGATATTTACAACCTTTAAGGGACTTACTTCATCTTACTTACTTACTTACTTACATACTAACTTACTTCATCAGGAGTGGGCAAAACAATATATATATATTTATATATATATAATAATATATATATATATATATATATATATATATATATATATATATATATATATATATATATATATATATGTATATATATATATTATATATGCGCTAAAACCTTTACAGATAAGCTGACTAAGCTTAAAGATAAGTAACTAAGCTTTAAACTAGTGCAAATAATAGTGCATACTTCTAATTTTTTTAGAGACATAGTTTTGTACAACTAAACTGGATAATTATGCGCATTTCTTTGGAAATACAGACAAATGAGTTACGAGCAGTGCTTGACAATAGAGTAACTACTTAGGTTCTAAAGCATGAACCGGAACCACGCAATGGGCATGGTTCTTGCATAAGCAAGAAATGGGTTGCTTAGCACGGAAACACGCATTCTAAATAAAATTCGCCCGACAGCGGACCACCGCGCCGGAATTTTAACTCCTTAATGTATACAAGCAAAACGAATGTAAACAAAGTCAAAAAACTATGTTAAATATTTACCTTTAAATTTTTGCTTACTCCTAATCCTTAACAGAATGTAAACAAAGACACCAAAACGTAAACCATCAAAGAAACACAGTCTAAAGTAATCAACACAAAAACTTTATTACTTTAAAGTATTCAAAAGATTACTACGCAAGTAATTAACAAACGCAAATTATTGTTAATTATAATCACAAACTTATTAATTATTGCTAAATATATTAATTAAATGCTTAATGATTTATATCATTAGCTGAATAATTTTTGAACTTACTAAGTTAAAATAAGAAAAAAATAAGTTAAAAATAAAGTGTTTTAATTTATTACTTATAATATTAAATTTGAAAATTTTTTAGTAATTTTATTAATTATGAAATACTTATAAGTGATTAATTAAGTTTGTAGTATACCAATAATTATAATTTTATTAGTTACAAAATGCTCACTGAAGTGTGTTGTATTCAAATTATTATTAATTTTTGCTATTAATACTTAAACCTTAATCAATTAATACAACAACAACAAACAACAATACAAAGTCACAAATAAAATTGATCTTAAAGTTCTTTTTTGACTCCTCGATGTGTATAATGAAACCAAAATGTAAACAAACAATTGACAGCAACAATTTATTACGAAGTTTATTAGTTATAAAATGCTTATAAAAGATTACTGAAATTTGTCGTATTCCAATTATTATTTAATATTATTTTTTGATATTAATAATTGAGGTTTGATCACTTAGTTATTTTATATTAATTGTTAACTTATTATTTAATTAAACTTAGTTAAGTTATGTTGTTAAACTTGTTGTTTTAAAGCACATTTTGTTATTAAATTTAAACGCGGTTACATCGTGAGTTTGGTTATGGCGGGTGTTCCGGTTGATATGACGGTTAGGTTATAACTGAACTTCAAGATCGGGAGGGTTCCGCTAGTCTAGGTTTTAGGACAGCTGTTTGGTGGGAGTACCAACGGTAGTTTAGTCGGGTTTGTTTGGTAGTTTAAACAACTTATTGTTTTAAACTTTAATTACGTATTGGAGTTAATGCTTAACAGTTAAAAGCTTCAATCGACGGTTTGTCTCTTCATTTATCTCAAGCTCAGCGGCGGATGGATTTACCCAGGGGGGGGGGGGGGGGGGGGGGTTAACTTAATGAGGAACAGTTTGGAAATCCATTATCGCAAGCTATAAAAATAGCGCTGCGGCGGAACCGGTGCGACAACTTTTATGAACTAATCCATAGCTTTTCCAAAGATGAACTGATTATATTTTATATTTAAATTTTATGAATACCATGATCAATTCTTGGTTATGACAGCTAATTTATTATTATTAATAAAAATTGATTGTTTTCCGTATGTATTTTTCACAAAAACGGTTCGCCGTGCATGTTTCTGTATTTCTAAATTCAGAACTAAAAGTAAATAGAACATTTTAAAACTTTCAGAGAACGCTATGGGCAGATAAGTATATTTCAATTTAATTAATTTAGTGATTTTTAACTAATAGTTGAAATAATTAAGTTTAAAAATAATAAGTTAAGTATTGTCCAGTATAAGTCTAAGGTTTAAGTGTAGTCTAGTCCTAAGTTATTTGTGTGCGTATTGTAGATGTCATATATATATATGTTAAGTGTAAGTTTATATATAAGTATGTGGGTATGTTTTATGTTTATTGTATATTTCCATGTATATGTGAGTTAAAACTTTGGTTATAGATTATTAATATAAGTAATTTTATTATTGATTGTCTTATTAGTTGTAATACATTACTAATTTAGTTTGATTTTTACAATATGTTGCATTATGCATTTATACTTATTATTATTTTTTCTGAAATGTTTCAGATTGATAGTTTAATCAAATATTAATTTAATTTCTGTAGAAGGATTCATTAGTATTATATTTAAGTAATCATAATTTTATGTTTATCCTTATGTATTAAATATTACTAATTGTTATATATATTTATATTATATTACACCAATTTTACTAAAATTTTATTTTTTGCATGTAATCGTAAAATTTATTTTTAATTATTTTGTAATTAAATTAATTCTAACGAATAATCTGAGAGGCGAACTCAAGTAACCACAGCTTAGGGCCTGAATTTAAATCTTATAAAACTATAAGCCAATATTGTAAAATTGTAAAGATAAATGGATATTATTTTATTATTTATTGATTTAGTCGTTTTTATTCAGGTAATTACTTTAATCACATGTTGCGCATTCGTCGCCGATGTAATTAAAATACAGGCCTACATTAATGCCAAAATCTATCTTTTAGTACTTTGTAAAACTTTAGCCACTATTTCATTATTACCTGATGAATCAATTAAATAATAAATTAACTTAAATGAAACATTTAAAATAATCACAAGTGTTTTCTGTGTAAGAATTAAAGTGGTCGGGTTAGTTAGAAGTATAAAACTATACCAAAGTATAAAAATTAAATTTCAAACTGACTGTGGGCCATAAAGCGGGGAATTAAAGACACGCCCGCTCAGTTGAAAGTAGGTCCGCCGCAAGCGCTAGCGTCCGTCCGGATCCAAATTTTCCCACCATTGAGTCGACAGTCTACTGATTAAGTTATCTATAGTCTCTGGATTTAACCTAGCGTAGAGTTTATAAGGTGATTCAATTGGAGGTTTTTATGAATGAAATCAATTTTTTTTGACATGTTAGGTTATAGTCCGAAAATGACGTCATTGCGGAATAAATAGTTTATTTCAATTTGACCGCCTATACCAGAGACTATAGATACTTAAACAGTAAGACTGTCGACTCAATGGTGGAAAATTTGGATCCGGTCGACACTAAGCGCGGCAGGGGACCTACCTTTAATTGAGTGGGCGTGTCTTGTTCCCGCTTTTTGCCCACAGTCAGTTTGAAATTTAATTTTTATACTCTGTATAGTTATACTTCTAACTAACCCAACCACTTTAATCTTACACAGAACGCCTCTGATTATTTTTAAGTTTTCCATTCAAGTAATTTATTAATATAATTGATTCAATCAGGTAATAATGAAATAGTGGCTAAAGTTTACACGTGGTAAAAGATAGATTTTGGCATTTAATGCAGCCTGAATTTTAATTACATCAGCAAGATGCGCACATGTAATTTAATGTAATTACCTGATAAAATCGACTAAATCAATAAATTAATTAAATGAAATTTACTTATCTGTCATCATTAGCGTTCTCTGGAAGTTTTAAAAAGGTTTCTATTTACTTTTAGTTTCTGAATTTTGGAAATACAGAACATGCAACGGCGAACCGTTTTTGTGAAAAATACATACAGAAAACAATCAATTTTATAATAATAATAAATGTAGCTGTCATAACCAAGAATTGTCATGGTATTCATAAATTTAAATATAAAAATAATCAGTCATTTTTGGAAAGCTATTGGGATTAGTTCATAAGTTGTCCGCACCGGTCCGCCGCAGCGCTATTTTTAGTAGCTTGCGATAATCGAATCCAAACTTTTCCTCATTTAAGTTAACCCCCCCTGCTCTGGCCTATACCGATTCCTGCAATGACGTCACACGTCATTCATAATTTAGTCAGGTTATAACCTCCGAATGCGTTTGGTTTGTTTACATCGAATGGAATCACCTTATAAATTTTTATCATCTTGGGATTTAACGACAATTTATCGTTTAGTGATGGATAGATAATAAATAATAAATAATGCCCGTGTTAGGTCCTTTCAGCCCTTCAGAGTATTCGCCCTGCGAGAACAACCACGGGTGGGTCACATCTACTATGCTCAAAGTAAAGCTAAAGTTAGCGAAATCTTTTTACATCAAATTCTATTCATAAAAACTGAGAGCATAGCCCGGGCTGTGAACCCCGGACCTCCGGTGCCAAAGTCCAGTGCTATACGACCACGGCTACGGAGGCAGATGGATAGATAAATTGCTTTATATAATCAGATAAAGTTAGGACCTTAAAGTTCTCTCTTAACAATTTAACAACTTAATAGATAGTTTGTTCTTTGTAGCACTGGAAAGTTTAGTTATAGAACTAAAGTCCCCTTGATCAAGCCTGAGAACTTAATAGATATTAAGTTGTCTGTCTGTATATGTGTATGTGTTTGTTATCATCGTAGCACCCAGTGTACTTATGCTAGAGAGTTGATATTCCGTACTAAAATCAGTCTATCGCTGTAGTTGTGCTATTAGGATTTTTTAATGACGTCATGAACCCGCAATAATGACTCAGCAAACATTTCGAGCAATCATGAAACCCGGAAAAAAGATGTAATCCGATTTGGCACGCATGTAGCCATGTATAATACTAACATATGTGCTATGTTTCATCTCATTATCAGCATTAGTTCAATTTTTATCGAGTGATTTGTATAGCTTAAGGACTTGAAATTTGATACAAGTTTACGATACTAAGTTACGTATTATACAAATTTGATACAATTTAACGTAATAAATAAGTTTATTAAGTTTCGTATTATACGACAAGTATACATATAGTTTTTGGTAGATCATAAAAGTTAAGTAGCATCGAGCGTGATCAGTGCCTGGATAAATGATCACTGGGAATGAAACAAATGTATTTACTATCTGAGGACGAGCAAAGCGAGTCTGAATTTGAGAGGATGAGCGTAGCGAATCCAATGTAATGAGGAAAAGTTCCGAGGTACTCTGGACCTAGGGTTACCATTTCACCTGTTTTTTCCGGGAACCACATGTTATTTTTTAACGGGAAAATTTCCCCCGATTTTAACCCCCTGAAATCGTAAAACCACCCGCTTTTTTAAAAAAAATCTGTTTATTTAAATTTAAATTTATAATAATTGAATTATTATAAATATAATTTACAGAATTAAAGATCCTATTGTATTTCAATATAGTTTAAATAATGTAAATTTAAAATCTGTAACAGAAGCTAGAGATCTGGGTATAATATTTGATTATAAACTTACCTTTGATGCCCATATCAATTGTATTGTTTCTAAATCTATGAAGTTGCTAGGATTTATAATTAGAACAACCAAATATTTTAAAAATGTAAACTCTTTAAAAACTCTCTTTGTCTCTTTAGTGCGATCTCAACTGGAGTTTAATTCTATTATTTGGTCCCCAATTTATAAAGTTTATGGTGAGGCACTGGAAAGAGTACAGAGAAAGTTTCTGAGATACGTAAATTATAAATTAGGTAATTCCATTGAAACAATAGATTACCCATCATTATACTCTCTTCTTAACCTCACTACCTTGTCGTCTAGAAGAATTGCTGCTTCTTTAACTACACTACATAAAATCATTAATAACAAAATAGACTGTCCTCAGATTTTATCCTTAATACAATTTCATGTCCCCCAAGTCAATACCAGACACCCTTTGCTTTTTCATACTAACTTTCACTATTCAAACTACGCTAAATATTCCCCCATAGAAAAAATGCATTACCTAGCTAATTTATATGATTTAGATTATTCCTGTTGCTCGATAAGAAGTATTAAAAATGCTGTTTATAACTAATTTTTGCATAAGTAATCATTGTTTTTATGTTGTTAAATAAGATTATATTTTAAATGCAACTGATTTTAAGCAAATTAAAGTCACTTTTTATATCTTTATAATTTTTTTTCTCTTTTCATGTTTTTTTCTAATGTTTAAAATAATGTTTTAAATTAATTTTTTGTTTTTAACTATTGGCTAATTAATAACTTTTTATATTTGAAATAATAATACAACATTATAGGGTTATTATCATATCATATTATTTCAGATACAATTGATCAGATACCTTAGTATCTAAAAATATTATTCAAGTATGTCAGTAAAAGTAAAATAAAATAAAATTATTCAAGTATGTTTTAATATATGTATATGTGTGTATATGTATGTATATATATGTATGTGTGTATGTATATGTATATATATATATATATATATAATATATATGTGTATGTATGTGTAAATATGTGTGTGTGTATGTATGTTTATGTGTGTGTATGTATGTGTATATGTATGTATGTGTGTATGTATGTGTATGTATGTATGTATGTATATGTGTGTGTATGTATGTATGTGTATATATATACCTTTCTTTGTTTTTGCTTTTTTTTAAAATTTAAATTTACATTTTTTATTAATATTATACATCTCTCTCGTTATATTTAATACAGAGTGATCAATGATTGATATCTTGTGATATTACTTATAATAATTTTAGTATTTATGGTTTTTTTTTTTTCTTTCCTTTTAGAATTCTATTTTAATTGTTTCAAATATATTTCTGTTATATGTACTAAAAACTGTACCTACTTATAATTAGTTTATTATTGTTAGTTTAAACTTATAGTTATATCATTTTTAATGTTCCTTTTTAATTTATTTTCTTTTTTAGTCTTTACCTTTTATAAATGTTGTAAAAGGCTTGTAAAAAGCCGTTTATGTTATAAATAAATAAATAAATAAATAAATAAATTAATACAAATGATACCACAATTTAAAATTATAAATTCAATAAGGCGCGGTCGAATATCCACGGCCTTCTAGAACGTTGGATCACCAACAAACTTTTTTTATTACCTTTTTTTCAAAATTTTAGTAATTAGCCGGATTTGTGATAAATAAAGCCTATTTCCGTAATCTGCACGCTCTTTTGGTTAATCTCAAAGAGTATTTACATTCACTCAACGATTTATTTTTAATCTAACTTGGTACATACAAAACTACTGTAAGACGTCAATGTTATCTATCTGATTTGTGGATATTCGACCGCGCCTGATAATTGAATTATTAATACAGATGGTACCACAATTTAAAACTATAAAAATAAAATTCTATTAAAAGAGACAAAAGAAGAAACTGGGAATTCATGTAACTTGAGTCAATCCACTTTTTAATAAAATTATTATTTTTTTTTTTTACTATAGGGTCAATCCATATCAAGTGTCCCAGACTTGGATGCTCAAAAAAATAGATTTTGATAATTATTTTGCTACTGATACCTATATCTATGGTGAGTAAAAAATGACCAATATAAATTTTTTATGGTCACCCGTTCTTTTTTTATGGTCACTTTTATGGTCCTCCATAAGCAGCCGATACTCGGTTCTCGCTTGTACTACAGGAAAAATATGAATGGATCTGTTTAAAGCAAGCTTTGAGCTAAATTTGGCCCTTAGACACTTTTACTCTATGACCGCTCCTTGGGGGGGGGCAATGGGGCTCCAAATTTTAGGGTTTCTTAAAAATATATTAAAATTTTAACATTTTTTATAATATGAAGAAATCTGAATTAAGAGCTCCCAATTTTTTTAGGAGTTACTTACTTTTAAGGCAAGCAAACAAAATTTTCAAAGCATTAATATAATCGTTTATGAGCTATGATTTTTTGAAAATCCATATTTTTTAATTTTTGGTCATTTTTGACCTTCAATATCTCCTTGGACATGTATACTTTTTAACAAAAATCATATCACAAAGACCCCTTACCAGTGTCCACATAAACCACTAAAAACATTCTTGTGTATTTGCCCACAAGCAAAGTTATAGCTAAATCATGTATGTGTGATTTTCCAAATATTAAATAATATATATTTTTTTATAATGTGAAGAAATTTAAATTAAGACCTCGAATTTTTTTATGAGTTGCTTAGATTAAGACAAACATCCAACTAAATTTTTAAAGCTTTGATGTAATTCGTTTATGAGCTATGAATTTTTGAAAAATATGGATTTTTTAAATTTTGGTCATTTTTGACCTTCAATATCTCTCTTGGACATGTATACTTTTTAACAAAAATCATATCACAAAGACCCCTTAACAGTGTCTACATAAACCACTAAAAACATTCTTGTGTATTTGCCCACAAGCAAAATTATATCTAAATCATGTATGTGTGATTTTCCAAATATCAAATAATATAAATTTTTTTAAATTGACCAAAATTTAAAAAATCCGCATATTTTTCAAAAATTCATAGCTCATAAACGAATTACATCAAAGCTTTAAAAATTTAGTTGGATGTTTGTCTTAATCTAAGCAACTCATAAAAAAATTCGAGGTCTTAATTTAAATTTCTTCACATTATAAAAAAAATATATATTATTTGATATTTGGAAAATCACACATACATGATTTAGCTATAACTTTGCTTGTGGGCAAATACACAAGAATGTTTTTAGTGGTTTATGTGGACACTGGTAAGGGGTCTTTGTGATATGATTTTTGTTAAAAAGTATACATGTCCAAGGGAGATATTGAAGGTCAAAAATGACCAAAAATTAAAAATATGGATTTTCAAAAAATCATAGCTCATAAACGAATTATATTAATGCTTTGAAAATTTTGTTGATTGCTTGCCTTAAAAGTAAGTAACTCCTAAAAAAATTGGGAGCTCTTAATTCAGATTTCTTCATATTATAAAAAAATGTTAAAATTTTAATATATTTTTAAGAAACCCTAAAATTTGGAGCCCCCATTGCCCCCCCAAGGAGCGGTCATAGAGTAAAAGTGTCAAAGGGCCAAATTTAGCTCAAAGCTTGCTTTAAACAGATCCATTCATATTTTTCCTGTAGTACAAGCGAGAACCGAGTATCGGCTGCTTATCTGAAGGTCAAAAATCACTAAATTTTAGGGTCGGAGGACCATAAAAGTGACCATAAAAAAAGAACGGGTGACCATAAAAATTTATATTGGTCATTTTTTACTCACCATAGATATGGGTATCAATAGCAAAATAATTATCAAAATCTATTTTTTAGAGCACCTTTTTTTATTTTTTTTGGGACACTTGATATGGATTAACCCTATAGAGATATTATTACTATAGGGACTCTATTGGTTGAATTTTGAAACATCGAAAAAGTAACCTGACCACATTCGTTAAAAAGAGCAAGTATGGACGGTAGCTGATTCTTCGATTGCTTCTTCAACTTGCGGTAAATACAACCTTTTTAATTATTATAGATATATTTATCGTAACGAAACTTTGTGTACTTATTTAAAGCATAAAGGTACACGCCTGTACAAAATTTTAACTAAATTGGGGTGTTTTCTGATTTTTCACGTTTTTTTTTAAAAACTTACACAAGTCATTTGATAAATATTGAACTAATGCTTATTACGAGATGATATACGTGCCAAATCTTATATCAATCGAGTCATTATTAATTATGATAATAATTTAAATTATTATAATAATTTATTATTTAAATAATAATTAATTAAATTTGAAAACTTAGCACATATGCTAGTCATATACATAGCTACATACGTGCCAAATCTCAATCTGAGCATATAATTTTTCCGCGTTTTGTTTTTTGAAAATTTTCGCCGTCATTATTGCGGGTTAATGACGTCATAAAACGATTATTTTCCGAAAAGCACAACTACACTTATAGACTGATTTATGTACAAAGATTTAACTGTCTAGCATAAATACACTAAACACACACCATATTTGAGAATCGCTGATCTAGAGCCTGACCAAGAAGTTAATAATCAAAAGAAAATGTTATGACTGGCTTTGTGTATTAGTATGACCAAAGTATGAATTATTGCCATTGTATATTGTATATTATTTAGTATGAATCATTGCCAATGTATTTTTATGCATTTATACTTTATACATCTTTGACTACTCATCTAGCAAATTAAAACCCTGTTATACTATATATAATAGTAACCCTTATTTTAAAGAACATATGCTAAGCCATGTTTACATTAGTGTATTGCTGTTTAGTCTATTCTTTTTAAGTAAAGGCATATACAGACTTTTATACTTTCCCACATTCATACCACAGGACTTTTTTAATTTAATTTTGAGAGCCTGCTTCACATAATACTACAGGTCTACACACTACCGCATACTACCAGAGGTCTGTAGGAGTATTAGTGTGTGTGCAAAAAAAAATAGAAGCCAGAATGAAACCGTAATTATCAGTTTTAGGTGTTTTTAAGGCCTACAATGGCAGGTATAATGGACCCACATACGAGGTCTAGGTACCTAGGAAATTATTTCCTCCGGAATTTTAAATAATATAAGGCCTCCTGAGCGGTTTTCTTAAAGTTGTCGGTCTATATGTGTGTGTGTATGTTATCATCGTAACCCCCAGTGTATTTATGCTAGAGAGTTGAATTTTGTACAAAAATCAGTCTACCGCTGTTTTTGTGCTATTTGGAAAATATTTTTTAATGACGTCATTAACCCCCAATAATGACTCAGCAAAAATTTCAAAAAATCATATAACGCGGAAAATGATGCGATGTGATTTGGCACGGATGTGACTATGTAAAAGAGTAACATATGTGCCAAGTTTCATCTCATTATCAGCGTTAGTTCAATTTTTATTGTACGATCTTTAAAAAAAGTGTTAAATATTGGAAAATGATCTAATTTATTTGAAATTTAGTACAAGTATACACCTTTACGTAATAAATAAGTACACTAAGTTTCGTTTCAATACGACAAGTATATCTATGATTTTTGTTGGATCATAAAAATTAAGGAGTATTGAGCGTTGTCAGTAGTTTATGGGTGACCGCTGAGAATGATACGGATGCATTTACAATCTGAAGACGAGCGAAGCGATTCCGAAGGCATTTTTTTTATTTATTTATAGTTTTATTTTATTGAGCGTATGCTCCAAGTTTGTTATTACATGCACTCAAGCCCCTTTGTTAAAAAGGTGGGTATAACACCCAATAGAAGATACTTAACCGCCTTTATCTACAATAAAAATGTACAATCTTACAAACTAATTACAGTAATACAGTGATAAAAGAAGGAAAGTTATTTTTACATCAAGATTTGTACACAAATACTCAAATTTACATTTACAATTATATTAAGAGTTGAATCCTCCTTATTGTTCCTCATTATATTCAATGATAAAGTAAGGGCACTTTTGAGGAAAATAAAATTTAAAGTTTAGTTTGTAATTATGACTATATTTCGCCTTCTCCTCAAGGCATACTCATGTCTGTAAGTATAAAAATAAATATTAGGTATTAATAAGGATTAATTAAAAATTAAACAAAACTGAATCAAATTGAATTAACTTAAGTATAAAAAATTATAAAGAAAAACATACCTCTTAGTAATTACATCGATTAAATCAGTTTTAAGTAAGCCAAAGGCTACTTAACATGGACCAATAGAAAAGCAGGACATAATAATAAAACAGTTGACACAGCCTTAGCTATCCATTGTAGAAATAAGAACCATTCTTTTAATCTTAATGATCCTATAATATTAGATCATGAGAAGAACCACTCTAAGAGACTTTTATTAAAGCTCTACATATAACCAAGGAGAAGAAAGTATAATTTTTAAAAAGATAGTAGAGATTTAAATAAGTTTTATAGTGGAATCTTGAGTAATATTTAATCCAACCAATAGTAATTAGATTATCCCTTCTTATCTAGTCAATCCTATACTTATAGCCCCTACTCCTTTCTTTTTTAAAGTTTATCATTTCTTTCATTTCTTCATTTTATATCTTTGTTATATGTATCCATAACTGTATTTAGTACTTTAGTTATGTAGTTGTATTTTTTAATTTTTAATTGTTGACAATAGCCTTTGGCTTACTTAAAACTGATTTAATCGATGTAATTACTAAGAGGTATGTTTTTCTTTATAATTTTTTATACTTAAGTTAATTCAATTTGATTCAGTTTTGTTTAATTTTTAATTAATCCTTATTAATACCTAATATTTATTTTTATACTTACAGACATGAGTATGCCTTGAGGAGAAGGCGAAATATAGTCATAATTACAAACTAAACTTTAAATTTTATTTTCCTCAAAAGTGCCCTTACTTTATCATTTACAATTGTATACAATAAACAAGTTATTCCCACTGGCTCCTTATAAACATTAGTCACTCCGAGCAGGGCAGTACACACACCGGTCAATAAAATAATTGAGAGAAAAAAAAAACAAAACAAAAAAAAACAGATAATAAAAAAATCAATTAATTAAATCAAAAGATGGAAAACAAATAATAAAATAATAAATATAACATACAACAATATGTACAATCTTATATAATAAAATTAAAAGAAAAAGAAAGAATGCTTATTAAATTGAATTAAAATAAAATCTTTGAAAGAAAACAAGGTATAAGAAGTAATAATTAATATCAACAATATATATTAAAAAAAAACAAAAAAAAAACAAAGTAGGTAATTAAAAAAAAATTGTAAGTAAGTAAACAAATAAGAATACTAAAAAAAATAAAAAAAAATTAATAAAAATAAAAAACATATAAAAATTAAAAATAAAACTAAGTAAACAAAAATGATTAAATAAAAACGTATATATGTATAAATAAATATAAACATATATTTATAAAATTAAAAACAATAAGAGAAGAGAAAAATATAAATAAAATAAATAAGTTATTAATGTTAAACTATATACATGTACATATACATACACACAAAATTATTCATTCCGAAGGCATGTCACAGTATATATTTGGCGAACTGTATTTCTGAGGATAATTCTTTATTTTAGTCTGATGTAATGAGGAAAAGTTTCGAGGTACCCCGTACCCGATTTTTTATGTATTTGTTTGATCTAATAAATGATTTTAAACTTCACTCGTCACTTACAGAAAGATAGGACAATTTAGTGAAAACAAATCACAAGGTGGTTAAAAACACCCGACACGAATATTTTAGTTAAAATGCCGGGTTTGGGTTTTCGCAAACACACTATTACACCTACAGACCTCTGTTAGTATGCGGTAGTGTGTAGACCTGTAGTATTATGTGAAGCAGGCTCTCAAAATAAAATTAAAAAAAGTGCTGTGGTATGAATGTGGGAAAGTAAAATGGTTAAACGTAATCTTTAAGTCTTTACTGTAAAAGAATTTACTAAACAGCAATACACTAATGTAAACATGGCTTAGCATATGGTCTTTAAAATAAGGGTTACTATTATATATAGTAGATATAACAGTGCTGATTGCAAGATGTGTAATCAAAGATGTATAAAGTATAAATGCATAGAAATACAATGGCAATGATTATAAGTCATACTAATACACAAAGCCAGTCATAACATTTTGCTCTGATTAATAACATCTTGGACATGCTCTAGATCAGCGATTCTCAAATATGGTGTGTGTTTAGTGTATTTATGCTAGAGAGTTAAAACTTTGTACATAAATCAGTCTAAAGGTGTAGTTGTGCTTTTCGGAACCAGCAAAGGCATGCCAGTTAAGTTTTAGGGTGTTCATTAGCCAGCTATCCAAGAGTGTTTTAGCATGGACAGGTTCTGGTCCAATGAATGGGGTTTCTGCTCCCAGTCTAGCAAGTTTATCTGCTTCCTCATTACCCACGACACCCATATGGCCTGGTACCCACTTAAGTTCAACAGTTTTGCTCCCTGCCAAGAGAGACAAGTGAGCTCTACATTCTTGAACAAGGGCAGAGGAGCTACTAGGATTGGAGGTAAGGGCTTTAATTGCAGCCTGACTATCAATGCAGATTATAATGGAATTCTCATTACCTTCTCGCACAACTGGAAGGGTCGCAACCATCAAGATAGCATATACCTCTGCTTGGAACACAGTAGCATGAAGCCCAAGAAGTAACTTAGTTCTACAGAATATTTAGGAATATAGACCCCTGAACTAGTGAGGCCTTCTCGGCTTTTCTTAGAGCCATCTGTGAAACAAGTTAGTTCGTGCTCGGCTTCTTTTATTGTAGGTATTGCTGTTGGATAATAATATTACTGGACCGGTTTCGGCATAACGGGATAATCTTATCCTAGAGCAAGTATGGACGGTGGCTGATTCTTTAATTATATCTATAAAAGTTAAGCAGCATTAAGCTAAGTATGGGAGATCGCTGAGAATGAAACGGATGTATTGGTACTTTTATAGAAAAGGGACCCCCTCTAATCATATCTTAAATTCTACTGTAACAAACTTAGATTAAATAATTTAAGGTAAAATACCTTTGTATTGCTTCCTTTAACAATCTTTAGAGGAGAATTCACTCAAATTTCACTAGAAATTATGTGTCCTTTTATAGAATAGGGCCTCCTATTTCATAGGGGGGGGGGGGCTTTTTCTATAGCATGCCCCTTAAGTTTTTTTTATAGAATAAGGCCCCCTTCTATTCATATTTAAATGATATTGTTGTTAAGGGGTTTACCCAAAACCCCTAATTCCACATTCTGTCCCGTTAGGGATTGAATATCTTTAGTTTTTCATGTTTTATTCAGTTTTGATTGGGGGTCCCTTTTCTATAATGTCGCCCCATGGGAACTTTTATAGAATAAGGACCACCAAAAAGGGGTCCCTTTTCTATAAAAGTGCCGATGTATTTACTATCTTACAACGAGCGAAGCGAGTCCGAAGACATGTTGTAGTGTAAATTCGACGAATGGTATAATCTCTTTAATTTGGTTGTATACAATTGTGAATCAGTCGCAAAGTAACCAAGTTACTAAACTTTATAGATTAAAGTTTTTTTTTTTTTTTTGATCTTTAAAAAGCTTTAAAGCAGATTTATTCAATCTCGAATAAAATGGACAAAAAATCTGAGGAACATTTTGGTAGTCCAGTTTATCACCTTTAGTTATTTTTTGTTTCAATATGTTTAAAAATCTCTGACTTATACTACTTCAAGCACTTGTCGAATGTGTCAAAAATAATCTAAATTTTAGCATTTTTTTAAAACTTCAACTATGGTCTGTTTTCAAAACGGCCCCATAGAGTGCGACAAACCTTGGTGATTATAGTTAGTTTTGGTGCACAGAACAAGAATATGAACACTGAGAGAAAAATGACTTTTTCTGCACAACTAAATTATAGTTAAGGGCATATTTGTTGGTGTGAAACAGAATTTTATTGCGGCCATCTAGAATTTAGTTAATTTAGAAGAACACGTTTTGTCAATCTAACTAAACGAATTTAGTTAAAAGATATTTAGTTGTGTCAACTAAACTATAGTTAATCACAACGTCAAAATATTGGATCTAAATAAAAAATTATAGCGCGAACTGAAAGAATTATTAA
>JACMZG010000139.1:76426-93645 GCA_018340805.1 Microvelia longipes | reverse complement strand
CCAAATAACTTAAATTTAATATTTACTCAATGGTGAAGGGAAAAAAGGAGATAATTAATATAATAAAAAGTAATTAATAAATAAAATAAATAATAAATTTAATTTTATTATTACACAATTTAATCATTTTAGTAATTAATATAGGATTAATATAATGGGAGTTAACTATAATTTAAATATGTTAAATTATAAATTTAAAAAAAAGAATAAATTTTAATTAGAATTATCATAAATAATTATTTGGGAGGAAGTGAAAAAACCAAAATATAAAGCTTAATCTTCTAATAAAATTTAATTGGCGAAACAAAATATTTAAAATATTAAAGAGTATAAATAAAATAAAATTATAAAATTAGGGGAAAAAATAAAAATAAAATTAGTTTCAAAAAAAACCGCCAAAAAGTTTGTTTCCTTAAACTTGATTGGAGTTTTTGTCAATATAAGTGCATAGATCAAAAACCTTATCCAAGCCATTTGGATATAAAATAAACAATTTTTGGGAAAGAAAAATAATATATAAGGGGCAAATTTGAAATCTCGATTTCCCAGATAATAAAATTTCAGCATGAAATTTGGAAACAATTTGGGTGTGGGGAGGCAAAAAATCTCCCGTTTTTATTGTCAAACAATTCTCTTCCTTTTTTCCCCCTTTTTCCCTTTTTCCCCTTTTTCCGTATTATGGTGTCTCTGGATGATTGAGAGTGAAAAGTGATGAACGTAACCCTATGGTAAAATTTTCCAAAAATTTTTTCATGGTTGGGCTTTGAATGATTGGCCCTAATCCAAATAGCGGAAAAGGAGGAACTATTGGACTTAGTAAATCAATAACCCAATGTTTCTCTCAGGTAGGGAGAGTATGGGTGCGGGGGGGAATCTATTCTTAGATTTTATATAATGGTTTCTAATTTCTGTTACTCTTAAATTCAATTAAAATAATTAGGTTAATTTAATTTTTAGACACACATTTATTTAAAATATTCTATTTATTAGATATTTTCCAAAATAATTATTTTTAGAGTTGAGTTATGGTTATTTTAAATTATTATTATTTATTTTTTTTTCTTAATCGTTTTCATTCTCGTTTTAATTATTATTAATACTAATTATTTTATTCTACTCTAATTATTGAGTATTATTGATCTCACAATGATAATTTTATTATTTATTTGGATTATATTATAATTAATTTTTTATTTCTTTCCCGGTACTATAAAAGTTGGATACCGTGTGAGTGCATTTACCTTTGATACATAACATATATAACAGTAACCATATCGTAATTGGATAGAGAGTTACAGTAGTTTTATTTTTTGGGGGGGGGGGGGGGTAATCAGAGGATTTTAAAGTTATTTATATATAATAAAATATATTTCTATATCTTGTTCCTGTCAATTTGTGAAGATAGAGAGCTTTTTTAAATGTGTTTTCGCAAAAATTACAGAAAATTTTATAGAGTTAAGAGATATTAAAATGATGATCTTATAAAATACTGAAATGGTGGTAAAATCTTGTTATAGACCAGAATATATTGGTTATATGCAATAGAAATCATTATTATATAATTGGTGAGATTATAAAACATTTAATATCGATAACTGTATACTAAGGATTAAATGGAATTTTTTTCCTTTTTACTAATGTTTTTAAGGATCAGATTTTGGATATAATTTAATCCATACAAGATACACATATTATCAGTATTAAGAAAGTTTATTAAATAATTTACAACAGTTTTTTATAAAAGTTGTTCAGTTCAGAATTCTCTAGAAAAATATTAGAAATTGATAGAATAAGTTTCCTATCTTCTATTATTCAAAGTTAAAAGATTACCGTAAGATACATATTTATTCTTTACAACATACCATATACAAAGTGTTTAAAAATAATATGATATGGTTCATTGAGAGATTGGTTTTTTCAATGTTTAATTAATTGATTTAATTATTGGTTAGTTTCTAAGATAAACATAAATAATCACACTATACAGAGCGAGTGAGGTTTATTATTCTCTTTTAAGAAATTATCACATTATTTTAAGGATGAAATATTTTATAGTATTTTTTCTCTCGTATAAGGAGATATTTTATATTGATTATGTGTAGCAGATATTTCGAATATAGATGATTGTAGTATTATAGGAGAAATTATTATATTCATTTTGTTGTTGAAATTGAATGAATAAGTCATATTATAGAGAAATAAAGATCGATGTCAAAAAGGGGAGCATTTAGTGTGAAAATTTTATGTTAATATACTAATATTGCATATATAGTCAATTACGGAGCTCAAAAAATTGATTTTGTTACAGACTTCTATATAGGCCCTACAGTATTATGAATCATTAGGTCAGAATTAATACTTTATTGTCTCGATTATGAACATAAGCAATTGTTTTAAGTCGGAATTTATGTTCCATGAATTAGGATTATATTGATATTTAACTCTAATATTATGTATGCGCCAGGGGATTATTTTTCCTAAGTATCTCGTGGAATCTACGAAGCGCGTGAATATATAACTAGGAAAACTATAGTGCGAAATTGACGACTTATTGATTGCACTCAATGGACGGAGGTAACTAGCCTTGTGAGAAAAAAATTGTGGGGGAGAGTTGACAGTAAACAGTATATATTTGCGAGAATAATCAATTGAGAATAAAAATAAATCCCCCATAAAATATATGTAAATGGGCAGAATGAGAGAGGCATGGAGATTCACAAGAGTTATCATGTGGGCGGGTGTGGAGAATCCTAAGTTTAGTATGGAAATGGTTAATTTATTTAATTACATATTAGACTATAAGAATGAATCGGATGTTAAGATGGGATGAATAATTCGTATGGAATCTTGGGCCAGTCAATGAATGCAATAATCAAAAATCTCGGCCCAAGGAATAGAATTTAGGTGAGTGAATAGATTGAAGAATTAAGTATATACATAGAATGTGGGACTCTTAGGTAAATAATATCATATAGTAGGTGAGATCTTAATGATGGATAGAGAGTGAGAAATATCAAGTATTGTAGATGGAGAGTTGCTTTAAGTATCTCTTATATAATAGTTATGATAGTTTCTATTATGCAGAGAGAAGAGAAATTAATTATGTTCCCAAGAAGCTAATGGGAGAATTAACTTGATTTAATACAGAATGTAGAAATTACTATCTCTCTCAGAAGGGATATTATGGAGATTAATAGTTGGGATATTTTTTTATATTTTTTTTTCACGAGATGATTGAAAGGCGCAAATTGGATCTTAGTTTTTACATTCCATTATTATACGATTTTACAATAAGCAGAAAAATCATCCACTTACTGAAATAAATAGATACATATGACTATTAATATTTATGGGAGAATTAGGGATTATGTATGTGAGGAGGAGATAATAATATTTTAGATGAAGAAGTGAAAATCCAGAGGTGAGAATATGAGGAGTGAAAATATTTCATTTATTAGTGATTAACAACGTCAGGGGAATAGGGGGAAATCCGATTTGTTATTTATTTGGAAAGAAAAGAATGTTTAATGATACTGTTTATTGTGGCGAATATGAATTAGGGATTATTTTTTGATAAAAATAGAAATGGGTATATTTATTAAAAATATGTGGAGGGTCGCAATAAATTCCCCGTAATTTTGGGGATACTGGGAATCAGATGAGTGGGATTGGGTGCAATATAATTATGGATGATAATTAAACTGGGGAGGATAGTAATGTAGTAAGTGGAGGGTGAAGATAAATATATTTTTAGGGATTTATAATGATAATGGATTGGTAAGAAGTAGTGTGTATTTGTATTATATGTAAATTTATATCTTAAATTATTTTTAAATATACTTTGTTTAATAATATTTAGCGGATTTATGTATTTAAAAAAATCATACTTATTGTATTGTTTTATGCATATCATCTGTGTGGGTGTTTGATATAGTTTGATCGCGCGGATATAAGATTATATTCCGAAGGTATATATGGATTCTTATTGCCAAAAATATATTTTCCCGAATAATTGTAGGTTGAAAATCGAAATAAGAATGTGGAAAAATTATTCGATGGACCTCACTTTATTACAATATTGTAATGAGGGAACGGAACCTTAAGAATTTGATGATACTAAACAATATCCGGTAACATACTATAATATTAGTTATTAGTACGTCTAGCTACTCGATGGTAGGTCAGATAAGTAGATTTGATATTAAAAGTTAGCATGGAGAGATACAATAGAATAGATTTTAGACACGCGCGGGGATACCTAGCATAGAGCTCTATAGATTATATAACATAAGGATTTTTTTTAAGTATTAAATAAATTTAATAGAAGGGAAATTAAATATATGTGTTTTGTAATAATGCTAATTTATTGATATAATTTTATGTTTGTTTAATATAATTTCGAATCTGTGGGTTCAGTAAGTTGATTAATTTCTATCAGTTTTTGTTGAATTTATCGAGTTTTATCATATGGTATTAATCTAATTTTTCATAATTTCATATTATTCTCTAGATTTTAATTTGGTGAGAAGTTTCAATAGTTGTATAATTAAAATAAATGTTAAATATATATTATTTATTAAATGTCATATTATATTGATTCTTCTAAGCATATTTTATAATGAGGATTAATTATTTAAGTATAATTATATTTTGTTAAATTGGATTTACAAAATACTGGGTTAACACAGACTATTGCAGGTATTATAGGGATACTGGAAATAGGCTGGAGTGATATTATAAATATAATTCTGGAATAGAGCAAGAAGTTAAAAAAATCTGTGCGAATAACCCATGCTCCGAAAAATGAGGGGGGGGCATATCTGTTTTGAGAGAGCGCAGCATGTGTATCATTGATAAAAAAAAGTGGTTAGTTTCGGTTTTTCGGATTGGGACCGGGAATAAAAAGAAGAGAAGATGTAAAATTGTCGATACGATAAAAAAGGTATGTCTACCAATTAGACTTATTTAGGGTGAACTCTAAGACCGCGCATAAATTCTTAGGGGGGCACAAGCCAAGGTGGAGCGGTGAGGGGTTATATATGTATATACCGTAAATGTTACTTTTGGGGAAATATATTCATCATATTTTATTATGATTACACTTTATTATATTTTCTAGTTATATATGTGGGTATGTGATATTTGGCATAGGATACATAGTGTAGTGGTGGAATTAATTAATACACAAGTTTACGCGAGAGCTTTTCCAGGGACTTACATATACACAACCACCAAAAACCATGAGGTTGTTATATAATTGATCCTCAAATCAATGAAAATTAATAGTTATGCAGCTAAAATAAAATATTTGCATACACTCTTCACAGACATTCGATGTTTACCTATCATCAAAATTTTCCCTTTATATTTATTATTTCTATTACATTATAATTTAAGGCTGTATTTTGTCAATGATTTTGGCGAGAAATGATATTATAATTGATGGACTATATGGAGTTCTCAGAATCATTATATATGTTATTCATTATATTAAACATATGTAATTTTTCTGTGGAATGCTTTTTATCAATATGATTTCTTACCTTAAATTAGCCACGTGATTATTTAAAACTCAAACTCTCTTTTTGTGAATATATCTTATATCGGATGGGTGTGTGATAAATGTGAATAAATAAATACTTCTAGATTTATCTCCCTAGGGCGTGTATATATAATGAACTAATTATATATATTTTCCACCCTCATTAATTTTGACATGTAAAAGTGCATAACTAAATATATGATTTATCTTATAATTATATTATTCAACTGTGCTTTAAAGTCAGATTATACTACCTCCAAATATGGGGAATATATATGGTGTGTGATGGAAACATTATTATATATAACTATAATATCATTACGGGGGCAGATATATTTGAGTTTTATTGTTATATATTCCGATGTTAAGTGTTGTCTTAATATATCAATCTCTTTAATATTTTATATATGATGATATTATTTATACACATCGGGGAATTATATCTAAATTAAATTTAGTAGTGCACTGAGATGTGTAGAGACGCTGATAACATAAAGTTGATACAAGGTGGTGTGTAATTATTTAGGGGTTGATATATAGAAACTTAAAAACACCGGTAAACATATACAATCGCGGGTATAAAATAGTGGATCTGATTCATTAGTATAATCCTCTCTATATTATTAGAACAGATAAGATAATCGTATATTGTTAAATTTGCTTTATATGTTCGTGAGCAAGAAGAGAGAAATATTTTACTTTAAGATTATATAACCTTCTAAAAGTATTTCCAAAGGGTTTTCTATTTATGAGGTGGCAGACGAAATGGAAATGGTTTTAATATATGGTGAGTTTTTAGGAATGTATCGCGAATATAGTGTTTAAATTACACCAATTTTACAAGCCTGTTTGTTTTAGAGGTTCACGATACGATTAAATAATCCTCAACTTATATCAGAGGAACTTGTTGTGTTATATAGTGGAAATTAATACCAAAAGATTGTTTTCATAGTTTAGTGGCGTATACAATTATACGTATTTAGATGTAAGTGCTTGCCAAGGAAATATATAAAGTGTGAGATAAAGTATATAATGAAAATATATATTTACTCAAGATTAAATTTATACATTATTACTAAAATAGTAGCGAGGTGAGACCAAAGCATCAACTCTGACTCAAGCAAACGACGCCATTTGTGTCTCTCAAATTATATTATGTGAAGATGTGTCTACGCACGAGACACTTCTGTCTCGAGTTATATTATTACGCGCACTAGTTCGCAGAATTAAGTATCCGATAAAATAATTACCAGATGCAAAATTAACAGTATTTTGGGTACATTATTCGGAGGGTTGGGGCGCAGACCAAATCGGGTGATCTGTTATGGGAGTCTCTTTAAGTCCAATTAACGTGGTAACGATAATACATTTTCAGCTCACACATGTTATATGATTAGTTCAGTCTCTCTCGGCTCAGTTTTACTGGGGAGGTTGATAGATTCATCTTATAAATAAAACATGGGATTCTTAGTTGAGTCTTTAATTTGGTGTATAGACGGATATAAGTTGTTAAGTTTCTCTCGTTTATCATTCAAAAGACAGTAATGCAACTTAGTAATTTAAAACATAATTTTTTTGGCCAGTGACCAGATTAGATTTAGTTCTTTTTCCCCACATATAGTATTCATATTATTATATGAATATTACACATAAGCGGGGAAACGCGGGGTACAATAAAATATTTAATAAAATAAAAAAAAATTATAATTTATATAATAGCATATAGCAACAAAATGAACAAGATTATGAGATGAAAAAACAATATAGAGAGTTTACTCTAAATTTAGTGGCGGGAGAATAGGTGCTCACTTCATAATCACTCCCGTTTATATAAGGTTAGCTGTTCAGCTTTTGGCTTACAACTAACCCATTTCTCGTAGCTATTATGATATTATAAACATTAAATATGATAAGTAATAGAATACAAGGCCGTTTTTCGAGAACATGTCTTTCTATTTAGTAACGAGTAACTTCTGCCGCTAGATCATATGTCATACCGGATAAAAATATTAATGTTAAGGGAGGGCTTTTTTTGGCTTGTTGCTTAAAAACCAAATTATTTTTTATGGGTTATCAGTTTGTTTAAGAGAAACTCAAAATAATTAATTTTTATATTATTATTATTTAGTAATTGCCTCCCATATTTTATGGTTGTGTTATTCACATTATTTTTAATATCACTGTAGGGGGATATTAGTGAAATATATTATTTTGAAAATATCATGTCAGTCATTTCTTATTCCCTGTGTACATTACTACGTGTGTTATTACAATTCATTTTGATATTTCCAATTTTATTATAGGGGAATATGGGGTGGTGGAAGAAGTATTATTATCTATAATGCATCCCAGACTACTTTACAAGAAGAGTTATATATTTTCTATTATTATTTTCATCTATCTAATGTGTTAGAGGGGGGAATATTTGCTCTTCAACTTCTGAGAACGGGATTTTGTGTAACCTCCACTATGAATTAGGTAAAGTCAATTATATTAATTGAATGTCTATACTTTCCTAGTGTCAATTTCCTTACATATTTAATACAGCGAGTTTGGGGGAAAAAAAAAAAGGGCTGTGATACTCTCCAACAAATAGACCAACGCGCAACTGTAATATATATATTCCATTGTATAACTTCAGTAGACTACCAAACTACGTCTCAGAAAATCACAAATTTAACTTTTTTTTTTTTCAATGTTCAATAAGGAGGAAATTTCTCATTTAATGCCCATTAGTTCGATATTTTTGATAAAAAGCCAAGCGACTTAAAGTGGGGGAAGTAATATAAGAAATAGCAGATCTAACCACATATTTGCCTCGAACAACAACAAAGATACTTATTAAGGGGAGTATTAATATTGTAAATCGCAAGTTTCACCAGGACTCTCGCGGGATAATATGGAATTGAAAAATTTCCTGGGCAAGGGGGGATAGTAATAGAGTTGTAAATAACATATGGATAGGAATATTATGAAATATATATATATACTAAGGGATGAGTCTATTTATGGGATGATGATTTACTAGGTGACTTTGTGACGATATACTGATGTAATTAGCCGAGTAGAACTCTCTCGATACTTATTATGTATTACTTCACTAAAACAGGATATTTTGGTATTATATTTGATTAAATTTACTCCACTCACTTAAGATAAATGAATATGACTCAGCAGCTAAGGAGGTTATAACTCCTTGTAGTATTTATCAACTTTTACTTATATAATATTAGGGGAATTTAAGAGAATAAATTTAATTTAGGGAGAGGGTAGTGGATCTGAAGAATGATCTGTTTATAATAATAATTTTCGCATTTATTAAATGTTTTATTAAATAATCCCCTTATAGTGTATAAAGTATAATAGATATCTAACCAATAAAGACTAATTTAGAGATAAGTTACTGTAAAAAATTTAATTAGAATTTATTATCTCATAAATATACATTTCTTAAGTAGTGAGAATAATTTAAGTTTATAGTAAAGAAGAATTAACGTTGGATGGTAATTTTACAACTATTTGTTAATAGATAGTTGAAGTATAACGTCAAAAATATACGAAATTACCTTATTAGATAACAAAGTCACGGCGGAAGGGGTATTAATATTGGGGATAAATAACAAGAGAGATGTGTATAAGTTATTTTATTAATCATCATATTGTATTATAAGAAAGTGATTAACGTTGTGTCTTGAGGAAGTTCGTGTATGGGTGGCAGTTTAAAGGCTTCATTTAAAATTGATTACAAATTGGTAGACCCGGAAATTGTGGTAAGGGACTTATAGTATTTAATGCGCGCTTTCATACTTTTTAAATTATATAAATATTATCAATAGACAAGATTAACGATCTTGTTGGTGGATTGCAAAAAGTTTCTGATTTTAAGATCTCACTCTACCATCCAACGAAACTGAATAGTATACTATTTGTATGGGAAGCAAGATTGTGACAATGTTATAATTGTGAGCGCGTGTGATGTATATCACCAAGTAATTCGAGTCTGAAGGGGGAGTGCAATTCATGGCGCGGGGAATATTACTTACTGTGATTTTCAGAGAGAAGGAGATCGGAGATTTGATTCAAATTAAAATATAGTGCACAGAATACTCTATTACATTTGTAAAAGTATAACCTCAATAATGAAGACTGGGACCAAGATGCTTATACAAAGTGGTTGAATTTTACCCTCGTTAAATTGACAGGGGCTAATAATAGCATTTGAACATAGAAGTCGCGCAGGTGGGGGTGTCGACGCAGTGTCAACCAAAAGCAGAGTGTCTCTTCAACTATTGATTAGCGAAAAAAAACATAGTCCATATTACTTTATCTATCACTTCGTACTTCATGAGTTTGAGTCTCTCAGGTAAACGACCTTTAGAATTAACTGCTCCATGTTGATATTATTGGGCTGACAGTATTAAGTTTGGGAGAGGCTCAGTTGGTATTGTAGTTTCTATATTCTCTTTGTTAATTTCTTATCAGAATAATATGATTAGGATGCTGTTCTCTCAGTGCAAAAAGTCTATTCACCCATTGACCCTTAATAGTTACGCATATTCACAAAAGATTCCTGAAACCGCTCTAGGGTTATTATCTATAAGTCGGTATTACTCAAATTGATTTCCTATAGGTTTAACCACATTATTAATGCTCTGTTATAGATTATAATCTTTTGTTACTTTAATATGTTTATAAAATTTTGTTTGAGAGGTGTCAACATGAATTAGCTAATGCTTTTTTGTCAATTTAGTGGATTGCCGATTTAGAATTCGAGATGATTTCTCTTTTGGTTCCAAGAATGGTTTTTGATAATACCTCATTTAATATTAAGTTTATTCTTCTATGGACGCGTACAAACGTATGTGTCGTTATGGCGGGAATATAACTTTCCTGGAAAAAATACACAAAATTGCTTTAGTTATACTAAGATTAATTCTTACGAAGAAAAGGGGCGGGTGGGATATAATTTAATTGTTTTGTACTAATATTATACACGTAGCTTTGATATAATCTCCACAAAATTTAGAAACGTAATTTATATCTCGTATTGTTACAGGGTCCTTTCTAAAGATGGTGAGGTGGCTTATCTGTATTGTTGTATGAAACATTTCATTTATTTCAATAGTATATTCTATATTGGGCTTGGGTTCGCAGATGTTAGGACTTTGTAGAACATCTGAATAATTTAGGTTTCTTTTGCCATATACTTCTTGTGACCGATAAGTGTGTGGAGGTTCTATCTATCTCAATTACATGTTGCCGATTTTGTTTCTTAGAATCTTTAAGACATATACGATGTATGACCCATCTTAGTTAAATCTCGAGATTTCTTTCACAAAATTCTACATTTAATATACTAGTATACTTCTGTGTTTTTGGTGAGTGTTCGATATGTGGTTGTACTTATGTACATGTAACATAGAATTTATTTGAAGTTGTGTATCGTTTATGTTACTCTTCTATGCAATCCTAATATGTTGAGATAGTGCATTGGAAAAAATTGTGTCGTATTTTGACCGACCGCGTTGGAAAATTATATATATTAATATTATTACAACAAGAGGTGAAACAAAATAATTATTTATACAAGGTAATAATTTTCAAATATAGTTGGTAATATATTATAAATTTTGACTCTAGCTATAATTTGCAAAGCTATAAGGTGAAGAGATGATTAGAAGGGAAGAGGAAGTAGGCAGACTGATAAGGAGAGGAGGGGAACAGTTTATTTTTTCTTTTTTAACTATCTTGTAGCAATTTACGAGATTTCGTTCGCTCTATATGCTTGTGGCTTTCAGTCTCTATTTGTCAGAACTCACCCCACAAAAATGCGCCCGGCGCACAGTTTGCATCAAGGCTATTTGGGTATAGATCTCTACAGCGGATTTTCTCTCTGGTACTCTCTCTCCGTGTGTGTGATTGTTTGTTTCGGAGACGATAAATTATTTGGCGATCTGGTGGATTAAACATTGGAATGGCTCACGGGTAATTTGTATCAAAATGCGTCTCTTGAAACCCGCTGTTTCTTAGACGAAACGAATACTGTGGGTAAGAGAAATATAATTATATAGTATTTTTCAAGTTCTCTCGTGAGATAAATAATTTCTCATAATAAGATGTAATTAGGCATAATTTTGTTATGCTGGAGGGGTGATTTAGGATGTGTAAATATTTCATAATAAATAGTTTTAGAAGATAAGGCTGTAGTGTTTTGGTAGGGTGTTATATTGTTTTTTCATTAATATTTGAAGTCGTATATATAGTACACTATATATAGCGCATTTGCCAGCCATGAGAGTCTTGTTGTAGAAAGCAAGGTCGCGCATGAACACTATTATATAATATGCTTTTAGGGTATTCTATCTTATATAAATATTATAGGATGATTGAAGGATAGAGAGGCTGGATATGGAGAAGGAATGAAGAATGTTGTAATAGATTAGATCAGGGAAGGGACAAAGGTGGTAGAGCAAGGAGAGGGAGACTGAGGAGAAGGAAGGAGAGAATTCGTGAGAGAGAGAGTGAAGGTATCGGGAGAAAGGATATATTCAAAGACAATTGGATAGAGGACTTACAAATCTACAATATACAAGGAAGATTTGAAAATCTTATACAAAAATGTTCAGGAAATAAAATATAATTTATATATTAGGATAGAGGCGAAGTATAAGGTACGCTAAATGTGATTGAACAAACATCAGTACACCAAGTATGAATGATTGCGAAAATAAATCAATTGCACTCAGTATTATACATAAAACTCTCTACAAGAAACTCCTCAAGTAGGCGGAAGTGGGTATTATGACGCAATAAGATGACTTAATTAAATTGGAAATAAATAATTCCCTATATTAGCGCAATCATCGTTTTTATTTTTTTTGGTTCAAATAACTGTGTATAAAGAATATTAAGTTCATATAGTACATTCAGCTTAGTAGAGCAATAGAACATTTTACAAAGAATAATAAGCATCAGGGCATATTATTTTGGTAATATATGTGTGGAAACGCGCAGATATCATAGATTAAGTAAGAAGGGCGCTATAATATAATTGTGTTAAGTGGAAAATTATATTAATGTCAGATTCATATATAAAATGGAGTCTATAGTGAATGATTATTCACTAGAAAGTATTCAAATCTGATGATTTTTAGGTTGTTGGTATTATAATATTCGCAACTGAGTCTCTCATAAATTAATCTGTGCGAGAGGGAATCTCATTAGGGGGCATGGGAGAACAGAGAAATTAGAGGTCGATTTTAGTAAGAAAGATCGGAAGATTCAACATACTCTGAGAGTTATTGGAGAGTTGTTACTGCGAGACTGTACCGAATGAATATAGATGTGGAATGTGTGGTAAGATAAGTTACATGGGATCTTAGTATATTGTGTAAGAGTGTGTCTCAGAGGTATTATTCTAGTGCAACTTAGGAAAGTTCATGAGGATAACTTACAGGAGATTTGAGTTGGCGGATTTCTCATTAAATTGAATCTTTCCTTACATGTTGATACTCGTTTATAGCACTTGAATTGATACACCTTGTAGATGTATACGTATAAATTCTCTCTCGCGTATAATATCTATATCATGTCTATTGTCATTTATTGTTCCTTTAGAGTCAGGGATTCGGTGGTAAATAATGATGAGATCAGCTGTGTGAGTACTTAGGGAGAGATACTTTTGTCTTTATGTGAAATATTTACTAAATTTAATAAGATATTAAGATTTTTAATAATCTGGTTTTTAGTCTCCTCTGTAACAATTAAATAAGCTCTCTAATAGATATTCTTATATGTGATGGTTAAATTGTTATCATATTCTTTAATTCTCGTGCTGTTATATATAGTTATTTCATTATTATTGTACAATTGAAATTCATTATTTTTCGACTTTGTTTTTAAGATTTCATTTTTCGACGCAGTTATATTTATAGTTTGTCTCAATTTAATATATCTTTTCTATGTTGTATTATCTTTAACTTATTTATTGGATATTTATAATTAAATATATATATGATTTGTTTGATAATTTATGAGAGGTGTTAATTGTTTGGTGGAGACGTATTATATTTAAATTAGTTGTGGTATGTGTGGTATTCTATATCGTCACTAATAATTATATATATTTAACACATTAAATCTTTACTTAACTTTCAAGGATAATAGTTAGTCTTAATTATTAAATTAATTATCATTCTAAGAAAAATCTCATAAGTTTGAATTTACTACAATAATAGATTTAGTACGCGTGGTGGCAGATCGCAATCATTTATGTAATTGAAGTCGATATGGAAGATTTAAGTATGGGGGCGGTGGTTGTATAGTGACTCTCATTAAATCGTCGATTCAATCCTCTAGATTATGTAGTTAAGGCCATGGGGGAAACTTCATAAAATTAAATGTCTTAATGTATTTTTTTTATTTATTATGGTGTTATGTTTTATATTCAAACTCATTAATTCAAATCATTTCCATTTAGAGTACTAATCGGATTCGTTTACTTGTAGTCATAATGTGTTTCAAGTGTATAGACTTAAATTTTTGGCGGTGGGTTTCTATTGGTTCTATACCTATTCTCCTTAGTGTGTATTCATATTTTACAGTAAATGTGATTTTTCTAACTGATTTTTTTTTGCAAATTTTTATTGTTACTTATTATCTCTTTAAGTCCGGTCTTTTAGGTCCATATTATTTGTTTCTGATTTATTTACCAGAGGTTGCTTTAGTTCATTTTTTTTTTCCATGTGTTTGTCTTCTTATTTTATAGTTGTACGTTATTTCCTTATTATTTTCTCAATAAGCTATAGATTATTAATAAGAAACATATTTTTTCTTTGTAAATATAATTTTTTTCCAAAAATGTTTTTATATATAAATTTTATTCAATACTATTAATTTAATATCTAAACTTTTATATTTTCTCAATTATATTTGAAATTTTCTATTTATATTTTATAAAATTTATATTATAATTTATATGTTTTTGTGTTTTGATTAGATATCGAAGTTTTACTTAATTTTTAATTTTTTTAATAAAATTATTAAAATATTTGAATATTTTAAATTAAATTTTTTCATAAGATTTGGATTTGACGTGTGAAAATAAATAAAAAAGGTGTACCTAGAGTTTATTACTTAAAAAAAGAAAATTTAATAAGGGGACGGCATTTCTTTTCGTGTGTGGACAGTGAATTCAGCGGAAAAAACAAGGCCAGTGGCTGAGAGCGGTAAAGGCAGGCGCATTCTGGGGATAAGATAAAAGACTACAAGGCGGTGCAAGGAATTATCGAAATAGCAGGAGGAGAAGGAGCAACACTGCCAGCTCTTTGTAGGGAAGGAGTTGATTTGTAGACTCTACGAATAGACCATGACCCGAAGTTTCGCGTTTTCAGTGTAAGGTAGTGCATATAAATATATCTTGTTTGAAAAAATTATTATTTACGTTAACCGTATTGGATGTTTCAAAATAGGTACTTTTTAAATTACTACACAACAATATGGAAAAGACTAAGTGCAACGTACATGTAACCAAATTAACATCAAGCGGGTCCAAGCCCGTTACGCGACGATAATGACTCGATCCGAAAGGAGGCGGTGCGCGCGAAGGCGTGGGGGGGTTTCATCGATACTTTATTATATCGTAGCGATAAGTGTCCTTTAAATCATATACAGGTATTTCTCCAGTACCTGATTCGGATGGTTGGGTAAGATCTTCTCATTAAGCAACAGGACAACACTCGATACTTCCGTCCCATTTTAATTGCGGCTCTGCTTTTTGATAACCAATTTTCTCAAATATATTGATTAAATGTAGCTCGTGTTAATATCGAAGTGTATTTAGTGTTATTATTGGTCACCTCTACTGCTATTATATGTTTTGTTATTAATTATTATTAGTTTTATATTTTTATTATTACTTATTATATAATATATTTCTAATAGATCTACTAATTTTTAAAATGTATAATGATAAATTAATTAATCTATGTGGATATTATTGACAAGTTTGGATCTACAATAAAGTTATTCGTGTTGACCGTGGGGCGCCGAGGCGGGAAAAATTCTTATTTATACACACAATCCTGACTACAAAAAATAATAAAATTGTTTTTTATACAAATCACTCCTCCACACACTTAAAAAAGGAACTTCATGATTCATGCAGTGATTTATTGTTTCTAAATCCATTATAACTCTTCGCTCCTTGAAACTTAAATTTCACAGATTTAGTATTTTTAGAGGGCCTCTCGCACAGCATATATACCGACTGTATGTTTATATTCTACCATTCTACACTTCATTTCTTCGTGTTCCATCCTCAGATGAGTTCCACATTCGCACTTTTCTTATTTTCATAACAATTAACGATTACATGTCTTTTATTATATTTATATCAGAGATAAGATATAGTATCAAATTATCTATCATGATGATCAGGATACCTATATTTATTTTTACACGATAGTATAATAGTATTATATAGAGAGCTCTCTCAATATTTTAATATAAATATGACGAAAGTGGGTGTGGTATTGACGTGCTTAGAATTGTATATATTACAAAGGTCTATTATAGGTTTTCAATTTATATTGTATGTTATAAATATATTTTAAACTCTCGCTCCACTTGACCATATATAAAATTTATATACCCAACATCATTTATCACAATTACAATTCCGTAAGGAATTAGTGTATAGCTGGGTGTGTGTATCTAGTCTCAAAACCCATGTTATAAGCTAATGTATAAGCAATTTATGATTTGGGTGTTGTACAAACGAAAATTTAAAAATGAAGGAAAGAATTAAACCCCATATGACTGGAATTTAGCAAGCGTCACATTAAAGGAGTCATTGAATTGCTTCTTAAAATTTGAGATAATTTAATGGAAATTGAAAGGAAAAGGCTTGATTTATAAAGATTTGCTGAAGTTTTTTCTTTATTATAGTAGTTTGTGTACAAGTTTTTTTCAATTATTTATGTGTAAGGCAATCGGAGGATGTTGAGTGTAATAACAATCTTATTGGTGTATGGTAGAATAATTTTTTTATGGTATTAGAATTTGTGGTTTTTTTGTGTATTAATATGGGTGGAGGAAAGTCGGAGAACTTTGATCCTTAAAAACTCAATATATAAATTTAATTATAATAATAATACTATATATTTAAATAAATAATTTAAATCATATTTAAATATATTATTATTTAATTAATTAATAAGGTATATTTTAATTTAGTTAGGTGATAATTTGTTATGTACCCTTTTATTTCACTTTGGGGGGTATGAGCGATTCGACATAAGTTCTCGCATAGAACCCCCCATATTTTCTCTCTCGCCCGGGCTGCTTTTCCAAGATTATTTCTGAGCAATGACTTTTCCTTAGATTATTTTTCTGCTTTTATTTTTCTCAGAATTTTTCTGCGGTGGTGCTTTTCCACCCGATTTTTGGCTGCTTTTCCAGATTTTTTAAAAAAAATTTTAAAAAATTAAGAAAAAATTAAAATTAAACAGCAATTTAAAATCAAAATGAAAATTAAAGAGATTTTTAAAATTTTAGAAAAAATTTGAAATTTAAAAAATTAAAAATGAAAATGGAGAAAAATGAAAACGATGCCTATTTTTTATATATAATTTATGAAAAAAATTCGAAAATAAACCTACCCGTAATTTTGGTATGA
>JACMZG010000139.1:39794-66211 GCA_018340805.1 Microvelia longipes | reverse complement strand
TTAAATAACTAATAATTTAGTTTTAACAATTTTATTTTTTTACCGTCTGAAACTTCATATCCACCATACATGGCCACCACAAAGGGGTACTTGCCACTTTTCCACAAATTTCTGACCTTTGTGAATATTCCTTTGCAGCATGCGTTTTATTACTGATTCTATCTGCACTTCGTAAAGATATGTTTGAAGGAATTATTGCTTGTGTTAGTAATTTCTTTTAAACATTTAATTTAAAATTTGTCAACAAATATTATAGTTACTAAATAGACTTTACATACTGTTAATATATTAATTCAAAAGTAATAAAATAATTACTGCTTTGTATCAAACCATATAATAATTATGTGTAATAAAATGAAATAAGAAAATAATAAAGTTAATTTTATTTAAATAAATTAAATAATTTGCTAAAAATAACAAAGAAACTTTCTTTGAGATTAAGAAAATGTGAAACAAAACAATAAAATTTGCAACCATATTGAAACAAATATGATTGTAAAAACTTGTTTTCTGTGGTATCTTAAATTTTATTTAATATTTTATAATTTTTAAATATATTTATAATTTATATATCGTATTTCATTATTCTAATCAAAACGACAAAGGAAAAGAAATTATTTGACTTTTTTTAGATGTTACTTTCAAATTTTGGTGCTACATAATATATATTTTAAGAGTAAGTACATTACATAATTTCTAATTATTAATTACTTAGTACATTAGTTAATTGAAGCAATATAATCACATGAAAAAGTATTTTTGTATTTCATAAGACTGTAAGAAATTCAAGTAAGGTTTTTTAGGAAGGTAAAGCTTAAAAATGAATGAATTGCTACTTAATGATAAAGATAGTATAAACATTACTAAATATGTTTAAACCAGGGAGTCTGATATTGCACGATAAAGCACGAAAAATTAAAAATTTTCACTAGTTTGTTAAAATCTTGATTTCAAATATTAAAATCATAAAGGCATGGGTATCATTAATATCGAGATGTTCATGTGAGCACATTAGATATCTAAGTGAAAGGTCAAGAATATTAACCACACCTCTAGCATTTAAATCATATCCCAATTAGGAACCAAACAAAAGCAAGATGGCATCTCTCCACCGAGTTAGAAGATAGGTGTGAGGCAGCGATCAAAAATTTTGTTGGGTCTCGTGAAGTAACATGGACCATAATGAAAAATTCATAAGACCGTACAAGAAAGAAATTGGAAGAGATTTTAAGTTTATGTAGCGATCCAGTTGATTCTCCAATATATTTAAACATCTGAAATATTCATAACTCGAGGAGGAATAACATGGTTGATTTGCGAAAATAACTTTAACTTTATTTAATGAAATTTGCAGTGTAATCAAAATGAACGTTCTAATAAAGTGGTTATTTCTTAAAAGGATTCAATATTAGTATCATCAAATGAACTTGAAATAACATGCAGATGTTGTGCTCATGTAACTTTTTGATCACGCGACTCTAATGTTGCCGGCGCTTGTGTCAACACTATTTATTTTTAGCATTAACAAAAATAAATAAATTGTTAAATTTTTTAGAAAATAAATTGATTCAACAAGATAGATAGTTGTTAACCTTTTATTAGAGAATAAATTAACATCATTATAAAAACTAATGCGTTGGGTTCTCACAAAGGTAGATTGATCAGTCTCAGATAACTCATGGGACTAACGATAAATTTTGAAGTAGTTTCTTAAGACTACCTTTTCAACAAGAGAACCGGTGACTCCTGAATCGTATTGATCAGATTGCTTGCCTTAGTTCGGGTTTCTGGGTAATGAACACACACGGATGCGAGAGGTAAATCTATTTGTGCGCAAATACGCGGCGAGAAGATCCCTCATACTGGCTATTACTGGTTATTGCTTATTCATTCGTCATTCGTATGGTCACAGCTGATTAAAACATAAAAATTGACGAATAATAACGCATTTGCTAAAAGCTTATGGTTTGTACAATAATGTCAGCAAACCTATACTTTTGCCGTGTTATGGTATTCCTAATCCATTAACTATCATGCTCTTAGATTTTTTGCTGCTTATAACGCTTTGATTTTTAAGTCCAATCTCAGAACATAAGTATACATTTAACAGCGAGTTCAATTTAATTTAAAATTTCTACTGAATAAAGACAACTAAATTTTAATCTAAACATTTACTAACAAAACTTTTTAAGTTATTCTTATGGCGGACTTTGCTGTATTATTTGACAGCCACACATTATTGTTAACTGTATCCCACAATTAATTGGTTCAGTGAAAAGCGGGAGGTTAAAAACAGAATACTCTTCTAGTCAGTTGTGACGAAGGCTCGTAGGTGGTTTAGTTAATAGCGAGTTTACTTAATTAAAAAACAAATTATTAAAACATAATCTAAATAATTGTTTTTAATAATTTTAAATATCAAAATTTTGATTATTCTTTTTTAAATTTTTCACCTTATATCCCCCCCTTCTTTAAGCAAATTTATCTTCTCCACATTTCTCTCTATAAGTTTATCTTTTGCGTCTCGTAGCTTGTACTTCTGCGTTCGTGTATTCTTCCTTCCACTTCGTATGGGCCTTCATAACGCTCCTGTCTTTTGTACGAGTTTCGTTCTTCACCAGTACTCTGTCGCCTGCTTCGAAACTTCTGCTTGCTGAGTATTCCTTCGTTGTGTTTTTTCCGCTTCCCTGGATCTACCATCGTTCCCTTCCCGTATATCTCTGCGAATATCAATGTATGCGGGCTCGTTCTTATTGTCTTCTGATAGGTGGCGTTCAATCATAAATTCGAGTTCAGGTAATTTATCGTCCCATCCGATGTTTCCTGATGCATTAGCAGTCTCTGATTGTCCGGAATTGTCGTTCCACTAGCCTTCGTACCATGGTGGTACGGACTTGAATAGCATATTTCTATGTCCATTGCGTGTGCCATATCTTTGACAGTTTTGGACTCAAACGTTTTCCGCAGTCCGTATGAATCTCTTTTGGTGCTCCGAATCGCAGGAATCCACTTTTCCATGATGGTTTACATATTGTTTCTTCGTCTTGTCTGGCTATTTGCCGTCAATGAAATGTATTTGCTGTATTGATCTATAATGGCCAAATTATATTTCTTACGCCTCAAGTGTCTCTCTGAATGGTCCGCAGATTCCACGTATATTTTTTTCGAAAGCATAGTCAGCTGTTAAGGTATTGTCTGTTCCTTCATTTTCGTCGTGAACCACTTTGTTCCGTTGGCACTTCTCGCATGAAATTTTGTTACTTTCCTCCACATATCACGTAATTTAAACATATCGTATTCGTTTTTAATATATCGCAGCACTTTTTCTTGACCTGCGTCATTAACATTCTGTGTACATTCTTAGTCCCATTCAATGCGCTTATCTTCTGGAATCCAAATTTTACTGTTCATGGATTTAATTAACTATTCCGTCGTCAATGTAGAAATCTGAGCTGCCCTCCATTGTTGATGTTTCTTTTGATGTCCTTTATTTCTGCGCTGTCTTTTTGAAATAGATATTCCTTCTCTGTTCGTACCGTATTTAGTCTTCTAGTCCTGATCTTGCCGGTCTTTCGCATCATCATGTTGTGTTTCGCATTGGATGCATGTCCCACACTCCAATCTCGAAAGCATTTCGCGTTTTGTGTGCTCTTCACCTTTTCGGTAATGAATCTCATATCCAGACTACTTAGGTAGTTCATCCAATTTTGAATTGTGCCGTGATCGGCTTTTTTCGTATTTACCATGATGTAAATCGCTTTGTGATCGGTCCGCAAGATGAAACCTCTTGCCGTACAAATAATGCCTAAAATGGTTGGCAAAATAATAAATTGCAGTAGCTCCTTCCTCGTAATGCAATAACCCCTTTTCGTGGCATTCATTGCGTGTGATCCGTAGGCAATCACTCGTTCCTACCGTTTCACGTCCCGTTGTGATAGCACGGCTCCGATACTTCCAAAACTGGTATCGGTATCCAAAATGAATGTTTTGTCCTTGTCTGGGAAACATAGTACTGGTGTTTCTGTCAAAGCCTGTTTGAGCTCTTCAAACGCTGCGCTGCATGTTGATGTCCAGATTAATTTATCCTTGTTCTTCCGCATAATTCCTCTAGTGCTCGAGCCTTCGCTGAGTATCCTGGGATGAAACTTCCGTAGTAAAATTACACATACCTAGGAATCTTCGAACCTGTTTTGTGCACTTCGGTCTCTCAAACTTTGTAATGCTTTCAATCTTTGACGGTCTGTTCGAATACCATTTTTGTCTAGAATGTGTCCACAAAAATTTTACTTCTCTGCGCAGTAAGCTACATTTCTTAGGATTCACTCGAAGTCCTGCTTTGGATATTTCGTTTAATACCGTGCCCAGTGTCTGGTAATGATCCGTGGTGTTGTCCTGAAAATATTAAAATGTCATCCATGTAGACCTGGCTCCTGTGTTTTCCCGAGTACTGTTGCCATGAGCTCTTGAAATGTACCTGGTGCCGCTTGCGATCCCAAACGGCATTCTTGTGAAGCAGTACTGCCCTTGTTTGGTGGAAAACGCCGTCTTTCTCTTGCGATGATTTCTCTAACTCGACTTGGTAATATGCATTACCGAGGTCAATAGTGCTAAAAAACGAGCACCTGCTAATCTGTCTAGCAATTCTTCCGTGTTAGGCATCGGATACGCTGGTCTTTCGGATATCTGGTTCAATTGTCTGAAATCCAAGCAAAGTCGCGAGTTTGTTTTTCTCTTTCTTCCATAATGCTACCAACGGCATGTTCCACCTAGATTGACACTTTCGAATTATGCCATTTTCTTCTAGGTTTTTGAGTGTTTGTCGATTCGGCCTCCAAGTTATAGGTTGCTCCATGGCTTAATGTTAATAGGGCCACCGTTTGTTACAATCTGTGTTTCACTAACGAGGTGGCACCCTAATGTCCCAATCGTCGGCCAATGAAAGCTTGCCTGTTCTTCTTATCACCTTTAGAGCTTCTTTGTCTGGTTGTATTATCCGGATAGCTTGCTTCTCTCGTTCCTCGTCGGTAATGTATCTGCCGAATCTGTCTTCTAGTATTCCGAATATGTGTTCCTCAGCCTCCCTTTCCTTCCTGCATAGCTCGAATCCGAATTTCTTCTGTAAGTCAATTCCTCCTATGATGTCCGGGCATACTTGTCTTAACGACAGTGTATGTCACAATCTGGCCTTCACTTCCAATTCTTGTATCTACTTTTACTTGTCCCAAATCTCCATTATCGAATTGTTTGCACATTTTAACGTCACTTCTGCTGTTTCCAGCATTACGCCTGTCAGTTTCTTTGAAATTCTATGGCCTGGCAGATACCTCTTCCTGATGTGACATCTTTTGAAAACACTTTTCGGCTCCAACACTTCCGGACACTTTTTGTGGTTTTTCGTTGGACGGAGTTCTCAACTCTTTGTAATCATGTTCTTCGTCCGTTCATTCTTGTTACAATCCGTACACACCCTTATAATCCTTCTGGTGATCCCCATCAGGTCATTTTAGTCAATGTTTGTCTGGTACTCTTCTGGTTGCCTTCTCGGATATCCATTGCGATCGTTATTTGTCAGAGCTCCTTTATAACTAGGGCGTATCGTATTTACCAGTTCTTTTTCTTCTATAAATCTAAACTCTCATCATTGTGATTACACCTGCTGAATCTTTAATGTCTTGCAGGGTCACATTCTTTCCGTATTTCACCTATATTGCAGCAGTGCATCAGAATTTTTTCCTCATAGGCTCTTTATTCCGTATATGATAGAATGGCATCTACCATCCTATCTACCTCCTCCAACGAAACTGTCGAGATCTTCATCTCCACGTCTATATGAGATCACCTTTTCTAAATCTTTTATGAGCGATTTTTCTTTAGAGAAAAGGCTTTCGTAGACGCTCCTCGTAGCCTTGACCGTTTCATTCTTTCGTACCTTTTTCGTAGGCTGTCATCAAGCAACCAACTATTACCAATCTCTGGTCTTTTGTTGATATTGGCTGCGTCAAATATTTCTTCGCATTGAGCGATAAAGTCCTCAATGTCATCTCCTCTCTTGTAGGCCTTGGCCTCAGTGCTTGGATAAGTAGGTCCTTTGTCGCACTTGCGTTGGTCGCCATGTTAGCAGCATTGATATTTTCATCCATTCTTAATAAAAAGATAAAATTGATTTTCAAAAAAGTTTATTTAATTCAATAACAAATTATTAAAACAAAATAATCTAAATTAATTGTTTTAATAATTAAATATCAAAAATTTTGAATTATTCTTTTTTTAAATTTTCATCCTTATAGTAAATATATTATAAAATTTTAATCATAGAAAACTGAAAAATCAGTAAAATATAAGTGTGCAACATCGATTTATGAAAAGTAAAAGGGTGTAACCACGAGGAAAGCAATATTTAAAAAATAAATACAATTCTGAATAAAAATGAAAAAATGCGAAATTTATTTTTGTAGATTTTTATAATTTGAATAAATACATATTATAACACATAGATTAATAGAGGTTATAACATTTTAATAGAGAATTGAGTTATTTTCAAATTTAAGGGGTTCGATAACCCAAACCCTCTGTTAAACTATTTTATTGGTGAATATTTGTTAGAAGTCAAGTTAATGGTGTGCTTGAACCATCCCTTCGTTGATGCAAAATTATTTCTAATCTTTTTTATAAAATCAACATTAGTATGTGTGTGTTTGGAAGCACTATATAAACAGCTCTTTTAATTATTGTTTGGGCAGATTAATTGTCAGATTTTTTTATTGTCAAAATAAAGTTTATTTCAGGAAATTTGTTATTTTGAATCAAATCGCGCGAAAAATCGATGTTTCTTCACACTCAAACAAAATTAATTCCATTTGTTAGATTCTTTTGGTTTAACATAAACAAATCCTTCAAGGAGAAGTTTATTTTTTTCTCAGAAAAACATATTCCAATGGTTATCTATAATAATTAAAAATAAATAATTTTTTATAAATTATGTTTTTCAAAAATTTCAAACTATTAATATTTAATTAATATCTAAAATTAAACTTACAAAGTTAATGTAAAAGAAATAATCTAAAACAAGAAAAATTTTGAATTAAGAATTAATATTAATTATAAATTTAATGTTTATACAACACCTAAAAATTTAAAAAATATAAATTATATTTTTGATAAACGCATTAATTCCCCAAAGAATATATAATTAATTCCAGGCAGAAGAATATATACTGCTTTTAATTTTTTTAAAAAAAGAAAGTACTTTAAGCAATAATTTAATAAGAATAATAACATTAAATTTAATAAGAATTAATATTAATTAGATTTAATTTAAATTTAAATTTAATTTAATTTAATTCAAATTTAATTTATTAATAATTTTACAACTGATTTTATAACTAATTTACAAAAGTAAACGATTGAAGAAATTCAACAAGTTGATGAATTTAGATTAAATTATAATGGGTACGAATAGCAAATGATACAAGTAGGGCAATGTATTAGTAATCCAAATATAAGAATTAACATGTAAAATAAACAAATAATAATTATTGAATGAGGGAATATTGTCCAGGGGGATTTGTCCGGGGGGATATGTCCAAAAGGGGATAATTGGCCAGTTTCTCAAACGATGTATACACAACTTTAAATAATTGTAAACTGGTTTTTATTAAAATTTCGTTAATTTCAAAATTGCAAATATAAATTGTATTTATTTGACATAAAAACACTACATGTTCTCAAAATGACGGCCGTTTTGATCCCAACACCTCTGACAACGCGAGGGCAATGAAAAATCACCACATTACGAAAACAAATTCTTTGGTATTTGTGTAGCATTCATGTCAATAACTGTCTCGCTAATTCAGCGATTGTTGGGGCAAGGTATCTTGCCATAGAACTTGCCTTTCAAGGTATCCCTATAAGAAAAGTCTAGAGGCGTGAGGTCCGGTGAACGCGGAGGGTATTCAAATGAAACTCCTCCGTCAATTCAAACTGGTTCGAAACAAGATCTAATCGAGAAGTGGATCTGTCATCAACGATGGTAAGTGTGGAGTGCCCCATCTTGCTAAAAATAAACTCCTCATCTCCATAGCATGCTCTAAATACTTGACATGATAGACTGTTGGAGGCATGTTTAAGTATTTGGGCAGTCACAGTTCTCGTCAAAAAAAGAACGGTCCAATTAATCCTCTTGATGATAACGCCGCAACACACTGTAATTTTAGGCAAATTAACATGGCGTTTGGAGCGTAACATGCGAATTCTTAGGTAACTCAATATATGCAATTGTACCGATTAAATTGAACCATTTAATTTAAAAGATTTCACTCGTCACTCCACACTATCTTTGTTGAAAAGTCAGCATTTTCGATACATCGTGTCAAATACACTCAATAAAACTGTACTCTTCGGTCTGGATCATCGCCATTAATAGGTGCATGGACCTAATGCTGGAACGTAACTTTTCAAAACAATACTTATTAAACGTTAATAAGACTGACTTTACAATTATTTAAAGTGTGTATACATCTTTTTGGGACACACCATGTTGATAAAAACGATAATAACTTGTATTTAACTAAAATATTTTTAATACAAAATGATTAATTTTCAAAAATCTTTATATTCTATATTTTTGTATTTTAATATTTAATAATTTTAATCAGTTTCAAAATTTCCAAATAATTTTAAATTCTAAAATTTTCAGTCAACACAGGATTTTGTATATTTAATGATTTTCAACGTCAAAATACGCTAATCATTTTCTTTGAAATTCCCAAAAACTCTAAAACTTTTGTTTTTCTTGTCTTAAATAATTTTTCATCCTAAATATAATATTTCAAGGAAGTAGAAACTGTTTTGTCTACATTAGCAATTCCATAATCAGCATTCCACTTCCGAAACATCTAGTGGTGGCCTGAAGAATGCGTTTAAATGTAATCTCTGTAACCACTAGGGCCTGCATACCGGTATACCGGTAATACCGAATACCGGTTAATACCGGAGCCTATTTTTTAAAAATCTATACCGGTATTTAAGACCTATAAATACCGGTATTTCGTAATTTAATTAATGTCATATATTTCAATTTGATTGTTAAGGAAATTAATTAAATTATACATATTACTTTACCTTTTTAAATCTTATAAAAATCAAGCCATCTTCAATAATTTTTTTGTCAATATTATATATCCGTAGGAAAATTTTAAAAAAAACATATAATAGATGGAGAAGATAATATATGTATAAAAAATCTTATTTGCTGCAAAGCTAAGTGGAAATATTCAGGAATCGTGAGAAATATTCAAAAGAATCATAATATTAGATGGATAAAATATTATATGTATAAAAAATTATTATTTGCTACAAAGCTAAATAAGAATTTTCACGAATCGTGGGAAAGAATTCTTAATTTCTGAAAAGTTAAATAGAAACAAAAAAGGACAAATAAAATCAAAACATCAAGATAATGAATTGTCCTTTGAACAGTTGTCAAAAACAGGTTGCAAATTTAATATCAACTATAGTTACACGCTTTTCAGATTCAAATTTAAATAATTCGCCGTCTAATAATATATCATCATCTTCTTCAGATTCCTCAGGTATGAACTATTCAATGCAGAAGATTAAATTTTGCAATTAATAAAGAAAAACAAATGGACCATAAAGTTATAGCAAAAAATCTGGAAATTTGGACAAAACTATATATAAAGAAATGGCTATTTTCGGGGAAGGAGGATTCTATATTTGCAAAAAGCATATGATTATTTGAATACTATTCCGCCAACCAGCGTCGAGGCTGAAAGAGTGTTTTCCTCACCTGGGAAAATTCGTTCTAAAATCAGATCATCTCTAAGTGATGAATCCCTGGACACACTTTGCTTTTTAAGAAGTTATTTCATTTCAAAGTAAAAAAATTGATTTTTGTTTTTTATGTTTAGTTTTTCTCAATGAATTACTGAGAGGAAAGAGAAATATATATTGTGATTAACTCTTCTGTTCTTTGCTAATACGTTTTGAAGAAACATATTAACCTATTTTTATTAAAATAAACGCTATTTATAGTTATGCCCTTTAAAGAAAGGAGCACTAACACCAATAGTGTTCTTAAAACTCCTTTAAAAGAATGATCCTGATGGTTCACCACCATCACATATATTATAATTTAAAATGAATGATAATTTAAAGTTTATTTTTATATTAATTAAAAAAAACTATCAATTTATACAATTCGTTTTTAATTTTGTTAATAATTCACCAATACCGGTATATACCGGTATACCGGTATTTACTGAAATTCAATACCGGAATACCGGTATTGATAATTACCTCCCGGTATTTGCAGGCCCTAGTAACCACTTATTCGCAACTAAACAAATGTTAAAAGATCATAAAAACGGCATATTGCTTCTTTAACTGTCCACATTGGCAATTTAACATCAGCCACACCATATGGTAATTAGTGCAAATGATTATTAAATTGTTAAAATTCAATCTAGCTTCTTAAACGTCATATTTATTCCGACATACTGAAGAAAGCATTTAAAATGTGAATTATGTATAATGCTTTCAAAAGTTCTGATATATTGACAAGGCAATATGCAGGCAAGTTCACAGTCAGGAAAGGAAGAATAAAAAAATCAAATAAATGTGATGAGCCAAATTGTGTATTATACCTAAAAACAAAGGGCAGCATTTAATATCCGCAAAGGACGAGTGCATAGTAAAGTCACCGATAGTAAGCAAAAGGGTTTGTTTGTCATAAAGTGTGGTCAGGAATATACAACGGTATTTAATGTTTAACTAATATATACAAATTAGTTTATGATGAAGATTGGGAATTAATTTTTAACTCGAGAAATTCATTTCTACTTAATTAACACTAGGATTTGAAATAATTTATAAAAAATTGAAAATTAATATTTTGTTATAGGGGAAATTGACATTACATATTTTTTGAGCCAATTTATTAATTTCTACAAAAACTTTAAAAAATTATTGAATTTCTACATTTTTTTATGGTTTTTAAACAGAATTTTTTTCAGCGCCCTATGAATTCACAGCTAACATGAAAATTACTATCAAAAATCCTACTGTTAGTCTTACAAATACAAATTTTTAGTTTTTTTTGGGTAATTAAAATATAACAGTAAATGCAGGAGGCGATTTTGATAAAGTAATAATGACTTAAGAAGATTTGAGCCAAGATGCAAGATACAAAATTGTTATTTTCATTTTTTCTACCATTCTTATAAATTGGTTGTTTATAATCAATCGAGATTTGCACATCGCACTCTGGCATTGATTGAAATAGATTTAACAATCAAATTCAGGTAAGATATAGAATTGTAACACGGACGTTGTTTGAATAAAGGCTACCGATCTGGCAATCACAATACCTTTCGACTACCAATAAGTTTTTTGACCTTATAATTTTGGGCTAGAATGCCGGAATAATGAGGCGTGACAAAAGATAAACAAGCATGATCCGAAATCAATGAATAATAATGAAAGGAAAAGGAATATGATCGGAAATAAAGAAGATAAAATATATATTATTATATAATATTTATGTTATAAAGTAAAAAACTATTTATAAAATAATATAATTAAAACTAATAATATTTAAAGTAAAGGGATAAAGATTAAAACATATGACAAGGAAAAAGAATCAGGATTTATTTAGAAGGCAAGATGTCAAAATTTAATTAGTAAAATATTCGGATTAAAAACAACCTTTAGACGCCACTTGTTAAATTACTAAAATTTATCTATTTTTAAATGTTTTAAAATTTAAAATTAAAGTTTAAAAATAATAAATAAATTAATAAATAAATATAAACCAAAAAATTCTAATAATATTTTATTAATATGTTCAATAAAAGAGGCTAAAACATAATGGAAAATTGTCTTTATAATGTAATATCGCCCATTAAATTTTTCGAATATTATTTACATAATTTGTTTTCCTCCTTTAATTCTTAATTTTCTTTTTAAGACACTCCAAAAATGCCTGCAATACTTGAGTATGGCAATAAATGATTTTTGGGTTCACAAAAATTGGTCGAGTGATTCACCAATAAAATGCTTGAAAATCATTTCGGGAATAAGTTTCGGCAAATCTTTGTAAGCTTTCGCAGCTATCACTCATGATAAATTGTTCCAGGAAAATTCGTCGCCGTATTACTGAAATTAAAGGCTCTCCTACTTCCTATTTTCAAAAACAATTCTATGAGAAGTGGCTTTATTCATCCTTTCTAATTCTGAAAAACCCATCTTTGGCACTTAACTTTCTCCCTTTTCTAATATTTAATTTTTTTACCCAAATAAAGATTCATCATCTCTATGGTTAATATCTGGGCCACCATTTTTGTTATTTTATCTCAGCAAACATAAAAAAAAGTTGGCCATACTCCTAAATTTTGATACCACTGTGTTGCTCTTCTAACCTTATTTATAGATTTTAATTAAATCTTATTCTTTTTAAATATCAACTTATATCTTTCCACACTAATCTAAAAATATAAAAATTTAATTTAATTTTAAATTTAAAACATTGAATTTAAAAATAGATAAATTTTAGTAAATTTAAAACAAGTGGCGTTCTAAAGTTGTTTTTAAACAAATAATTCTTTTATGTTAGTGTACGATTATTATTATTATCACAACATCAAGTATTATTATTAAAAATAATTGGTCGAAATTAATTGAAAACAGGGTTTTATGGTATTTATGATAGATAATATTAAGATTTCAATTGTATTAAGGTTCAAATTAATAATATTATTTATTATTATTATTATAATTATTATGGTTCGAATTAATAAATATTGTTATTAATATCATTCTGATTATTATTGTGAAAACCAGAAACAATTTAAGGAAAATATTATTATTAGATTAATTATATTATATTCTTATTTCGTGTCGAATTAATTAAAATGTTATTAGTGCTATTATTATTATTATTATTATTAATTATTATTGAAAAATAAATAACGCCATTTAAAATAAAATTATTTGTAATATTATTTCGACGGATCAACCGTCATCATCAGACTAAAATGAAATAAATGAGACCAATTCATGTATTATTTAAACAATTTTTTTCACACATTTTATACTGAATAAAATGGCTAAATTCAAAATTTTTTTTTTAAAATAATTTTAAAATTTTTTCAAAATCAAAATAAAACTTTTTTGCAAGTCAAAAAAAATACTCAATTTTACAATTTTTTCAAATTTCTTTCAATTTCAAAAAAATATATATACAATATAGATTTTAAATAAAAATAATTTCAAATTTAAAACTTATAAAAACTATTAATTAAAATATAAAACTATTAAAAATATTTAATTAAAAAAAATAAACAAAATTCATCAAATTATTAAAACAATTTTTATAAAAAGCAATCAAAATCAATCAACCAAAAAATTAAAAATTAAAATTTTAAAAACATTTTTAAAAATCAAAAAATTTTAAATCATTTAGTCCGATAAAGCTGTCTGAAACATTAATGCTGGATTATGAATATCTAATCATTAAACGCTTCATAACACATCTTCACCAATAATTTTTAATTGTTTAGACATGATTTTAAAATTCGAAACTTCAATATTTTATTGAAGTTTGATAAAAATTATGGATGGTAATAATATTGATAAAAGATTGAAACTGGTTTGAAATATTGTTGAATCTGATAATACCTTTGTCAAACTGTGGTGGAGGCCTTTTATTTTGTCGATTCCTTATTCTGAAGGTTTTAAAAATTTAGATTCGTTTTTAAAAGCTGCTAAGGGATTGCCTTTGTTGAAAATTGTTTCCTCTTTCGGCAATAAGATTATTGATGCCTGTGTTAATAAATCGCCAATAACACCAATTGGTTTGTGTTCTAACCTTGTGTATCAATTTAAATGTAATGTGTGATGCCACATACATTGGGAGACTGCCCGTCCATCTCTGTACAAGGGTTAAAGAGCATAATTCGATCTGGTAATGGTAGTAATATTGGCTGAGCAAAACAATTTAAAAATAAAGGATAAATGTGATAAAAATATTAGAAGTTTCGAATTTTAAAATCATGTCAAACAAATTTAAAAATATTGGGAAGAGAGTGTTGTATGAAGCGTTATGATAGATATCATTATCCCTAGCATTAATGTTCAGACAGCTTTATCGACTAAACATTGATTAAAATTTTTTAAGATTTAAAATGTTTAAAATTTTAATTTTTGAATTTTTTTGGTTGATTTGATTTTGATTGCTTTTACTAAAATGTTTAAATATTTTGGGATGAATTTTGTTTAATTTTTTTAATTAAATTTTTTAATAGTTTTTATATTTTAATATAGTTTTTATAAGTTTTGAAATTTGAAATTTTTTATTTTTAAAATATATTTTATAATGGTATATTTTTGAAATTGAAAAGAAATTTGAAAAAATTGTAAAATTGAGTATTTTATTTTGACATTGTAAAAAAAATTTTTAAAATTGTTGTATTTTGAAAAAATTTTTAAAATATTTAAAAAAAAATTTTTGAAATTAAGCCATTTTATTCGTATACAATGTGTGAAAAAATTTGTTTAAATAAACGAATGGTCTCATTTATTTCATTTTAGTCTGATGATGACGGTTGATCGTCGAAATATATTACAAATAAATTTTTATTTTAAATGGCGTTATTTATTTTTCATTAAGGCATTTGCCATCGTTTTTTGCCTAATTAATTATTATTAAATTATGAGTTTTGGCAATATTTCAAAGATAACAGAAATCATAATCAGAGCATTTAGGAAAGTAGTAGTTAAAATAAACTAATATAAATAAGTTATGAATGTAAATTCGGCCCTAAAAAGGTAAATCCCCGTTTTAAAAATAATTAAAAATTAAATTAAACACTTTTGTTTTAATTTTGCGTAATTAAATTATTATTTTCAGCATAAATATTATTATTTTTAAGAAAGCGAGAATCGTAGAGTTACTAAATTTGGTTAGGAAAAGACATGATAAAAGAAGTCGGAAAATAATTAAAAAAATTTTTAAATAATTATGATCCTTATTTATAATTATATGTATTAATTTTAATTTAAAAAGTAAAAGTGCGTGCATGCAAGGCCCACATGTGAAGGCCTTGTCTCAAAAATAAATTTTCAGTTGCCTCTGACCGTGCGAAATATTCGGAAATCGTTTCCGCGAAAATCTAAGCGATGTCGACGGATATTCCAGTGTTTAGCCCGACGAAAATAAACAGTCACATTGTGCCGGTAGTTGTATGATACCAATGATACCAAGTAACGGTAGCTATCGAACAATATCATTTGTCCAGAAATTTCAGATGTCCAAATTAAGACACGCAGAATGAACACTGAAATTAAACAGAAGTAAACAAGTCGAAGAAAATATAACAATCAACAATCAAGGATGAGTGACAAATGAAAAACGACTATATAAGTCGAGAGAGTTCTCAGTCAAAACATACACTTTTTAGTGCAATAAAAAGCCAATATATATTTCTAAAAATTATATTGAATAGACATTTAGACGAAGGCATTTATTTAGAATTTAATTATCTATCATTGAAAGTGCAGAAGTTGCGAAAGTATCCGTAATTATTATTGAGAAGATTTTATTGAACAAAAATTTCTGACAACAAAGTAAAATTATGATTTGATTTTTTTTTTCTCAGTTAAAATTACATGTCTAAACTGATTGACCCCTGATGACCATTTGTTTTCCACAAGTAAATTATGAGCAGAAATGTTGGTCGACGAAAATGTGACATGAAAAATTGGTTGCGAAACATTGACATTAATAATTTTTTTTGTTGGTCCATTGCAAAGACAGATGTCGTAATGTGAATGGAGTGAAAAGTGACATGACGAGGACCGGTTTTTAAAACGGTTGAAATTATTTCAGTTTTCGGAATGGAACAAATTGTAATATCTCAATTGGCAGGAAAATCAAGGTTTGAGTGTTCACCTGGGTGATGCCTGTTTACAAATGATCGTAAACATACCGAATATTAATTACTGAGATTCGATTTGATTATAGATATTTTTTCTTTCATGATTTATAATGATTGATTGGAATTTTTCGTTCAGGTTGTTTAGTTTTTTATGAATAATAAATTTTTTTTCTAATTTCATACAATCTTGTGGTTACGTTTTGATTTTTTATAATTTTTTTTTAATAAACGTAGGATAAACTGTCATAAGTAAATAACTGTATATTTAATTTTACAGAGTAAATTTCTTTTATTTATTAAGAGTTTGTCGTTTTGAAGACAGTAGAGATCGTTAAGAATCAGATGGTACCTTTTCGTTGATTAAAATTATTGAAGTTCTAAGTTAATGAGATGCATAAGTCTTCGACTATGTTCTCATATTTTTATTAACTAATTTGAATGTAGGAGATGGATATTAAATGGCAGAGAATCAAAACATTTATCGGTGCAATTAGAAAACATCAGTATTATGAGTATCATTATAAATAAAGTTATGAATAATTTCCCTTTGGAATATTAAACGATGATTTATAGAAAAAATGGACACCCGTGTTTTAAGCATGACTTAAATTGAATATAGTGTATAATAATAACGAGTTATAAACGCTAAGTAAATTGAAATAAATATAATATTAATTACAATACTAAATTAAATTTTGTTGAATTTGATTGAATCTTGTTAGCATTTTATTGTGTTGCCATTATTGTCCTTATTATTGTTGTGAGTGTTGTTGTTAACAATTGTTATTATTAGCTAATTGATGAATAGGATAAGACATAGTATTATTATCATTAATTTCATTAGAAATAAGTTTCATTATTAAATTTTATTAAATCCTGTTGCTAGTATTATTTGTTGTTATTATTTGATTATTATTACGATTATTATTAATACTGAAATTGATTTCGATAAACATAAAATAAAATGCGTTAGTGATTTGGTTAATAACTTGACTTTATGAATTTAAGTTGCAGTTTATGGATGTTAAAGGTACGAATTATATAGGGATTATTAATATTGACAATGATTATTATTATTATGATTGTTCTTATTGTCGTTATTACCATTTTCATTAGACTTACTATCATTCCTGGTATTATTTAAATTGAAAAATTTGATTAACACTGACAAACAAAGTATTTATATAAGAAATATTATTATTATTAATATTATTAGGGTTGTTATTATTCAGTTAAGGAATTATAACTTTATTTGGTCTTGAAAGTTTTTAAAGAATTTGTTTTTGTTATTTCGTTCACACTAAAATTTATGGTATTAGATTAGGATAAAGTGAAGGAAAATGCTCTCCCAATTATTAAATTGAATTTTTGTTGTTAAATGAAAAGTAATGAGATTTAAGATGATGATGATGAATGATGATGATGATGATGATGATGATGATGATGATGATGATGATGATGATGATGATGATGATGATGATGATGATGATGATGATGATGATGATGATGATGATGATGATGATGATGATGATGATGATGATGATGATGATGATGATGATGATGATGATGATGATGATGATGATGATGATGATGATGATGATGATGATGATGATGATGATGATGATGATGATGATGATGATGATGATGATGATGATGATGATGATGATGATGATGATGATGATGATGATGATGATGATGATGATGATGATGATGATGATGATGATGATGATGATGATGATGATGATGATGATGATGATGATGATGATGATGATGATGATGATGATGATGATGATGATGATGATGATGATGATGATGATGATGATGATGATGATGATGATGATGATGATGATGATGATGATGATGATGATGATGATGATGATGATGATGATGATGATGATGATGATGATGATGATGATGATGATGATGATGATGATGATGATGATGATGATGATGATGATGATGATGATGATGATGATGATGATGATGATGATGATGATGATGATGATGATGATGATGATGATGATGATGATGATGATGATGATGATGATGATGATGATGATGATGATGATGATGATGATGATGATGATGATGATGATGATGATGATGATGATGATGATGATGATGATGATGATGATGATGATGATGATGATGATGATGATGATGATGATGATGATGATGATGATGATGATGATGATGATGATGATGATGATGATGATGATGATGATGATGATGATGATGATGATGATGATGATGATGATGATGATGATGATGATGATGATGATGATGATGATGATTGATGATGATGAATGATGATCGAGATGATGATGATGAATGATTCATGACCTTGTGCCATCATGCCACTTCAAACAATCGAAGGAACTTAACAATGATTTTCCGCAAAGAATATGATAATTCTCCATGACACCGCTGTGGAAAAACCACATGCATGGTACATTCGAGTGATGTATGCCCCAATAAAGACCAATCCAGACCAGCCTATTTAATTTAATGGATGGTATGGAAAAAGTACCAACAATGTTGGCCGGCAGAAAAGTAAGTCTGCTGTAAAACTTTACTATTTGGCCGACTTGTGACAACAATGGAGTAGGCTTAAGAGACTCAAATAGGAGTGGAACATTGTAGTTTCAGAGCCTTCAACAGCGTAGTGGTCACGCTTCCCTCAAATGCGGAGAGATCTCGATCAATTGACCTGCCTCAGATGGTCAAACAACAACATGGTTCGATGCTGGGAACTATCAAGGATGAATCAAAACCCCATTGAACTTTATTTCAATTATTTTAAGAAGCAGTATCGGCAAAAGAAATTGCCAAGAATAATGACAAGGAAATTATGGCCAGTAAAATGTACTCGACAATGGCGAAAATTCAAGAAAATGAATGAGCGAAAATTAATATAAATAACATTAGTTTTCATGTAAATATTGTGGATATTTTTTTTTGTTAATTGTGTAAAATAAATGTATTCTAAAATATGGTTTTTTGTTGCTTATTGTTATTAAATATAGTTGAAATAATTCTAGTTATAATAAAAAATCAATGTTAATTAATATTACATTGAAAAAAGATTCCTATGCAGAATGAGATTTCAGAATGCAATGCAGATGCGATAATAAATTAAGACAAAATGTTGTTCGATTTACAGTCACTATTATTGGATCAAGTAAAATAGTATAATAATAATAAACGCTATAATTCATTTCTTATCATAATTTCAAATGATAAATAACTCTCGCCTTCATTTCTGTTGAAATAATGAAAAGAAACCAGTTGAAGAAGCAATTGAGGAGCTGCAAAACATTTAACGAAATGTGGAAGAAAGGTAGAATTCATTCTTCAAACTAAATGAGGCGATTTGAAAGTGATGCTTGACATTTCTTGCCAAATTCAATGAACACGGTCCAGATGGATCAAAACAAAGAAATTAACATTTGAAGAAAATAATTTGGCGAGGCTAAAGCAAAACAATAAGGTTTTCTTTATTATTGTAACCTATTATTCCATTAATTTTATTTTCTTTAAGAAAATTTCAATCCACCAGTTCCTTAAAATGGTTATAAAATGGCTTTCCCTTAAGAAAACATAAGTATTTTCTTCTAACCGGATTTGTTCAAGTTACAAAAAGTTTAAATTTCGCTAATCCAGATATCGCAATTGCAGATAGAAAATTATTCAATTTTTTTGAAAAGATCAATTTAACGTCAAATTGAAACAAGAAAGGAAACAAGACAATTCCAATGAAAAATCATTCTATAATTCGAGCGACGTACTTCCAATTAGTATGACAAATTTAGAAATACGTTGTATGCCCGCAACAAGATGGTATGGTTAAAAAAGTTAAACTTTTTACTATAAGGTTACAAAAGAAAAAATGAAAATCAAAATTTCCTGTAATGGAATATAGACTGCTTTTAAATTCTTAATTTTTTTAGAAAAAATTTTGTTGTTATGTTGTTATTGTTGTTTGATGTCTTTGATAAATTATTTTTATATACTGTTTTAGAAATTTTTTGTTGTTTGGTGCCTTAGAAATAAATTATTTTTTATATACACTTGTTTTTTTAATTTCTTATTTAAACTATGAATTATGTTAATGTTTTTAAAGAAAGAGAAAAAAAAATCCAAAATTTTTTATTAAATAATAATTTTAACAATCATTTGAACAATAATAGTTTTCAAAACTCATCCATAAGGTTTGGCATTTTTGAATCATCTCATCATTCATCATCATCACCATTTGTAACGTTTTTATCATCCATATCGTTTCCTTCGTCTTCATTTGAATACAAGATGTTTTGGAATGAAGCAAGTTTCAAAACTTCATCAATTATCAGTTAGTGGCCTATTCTTTGATAATGAATAGAACCTTTGTTTTTCCCTCTTCAGTATTCATAATTGTACAAAACATTTTTAATTAAACATATTGATTTTGTTTATAAGTCAAAAAAGCATAAATCGAGCGAAATAAAGTCACTTTTATTTTGTAATTATGTTGTCAATATACATTATAAAGATTATACTACTGAAAATTTAGATAGTCTTCAACTTTTACTTAATAACCAAAAACATGTGTAATTAAGTAATCCCGAATACAATACAATTAATCATTATTTTTCCAAATGAAAAATGGTAGAATAATGAGCTGTAAAAAGTCATTAGAAAAGAAAAGCATCTTCAGATAATTGTCGAAGAAATAACAATCGGTGATGGTTGACCGTTTTCTTACAGATTCAATAAATTCTACAAGAATTTGGCCGAAAAAATCAAATTTGTATATATGAAACCGGAAATATTTCCAGGTCTCCGTAATACTAATTCCCAACCCTTTAAGTGTGTTTAATGTTTTCCCATTTCGGGAAAAAGTAATAACCGGTTTTGAAGATTTTAGATTTTTTATGAACATGTAAATATTATAAAGGTTAGTATTAGATTTAATAAATAAATGTATTAACCTTTTGTTTTATACACTTTAATTATACATTTAATTTAATGTTATGTCCCTCGTTTTATAAATTCTTTGTAAATATTTAAGTCATGCAATACATTTACAGACATATGCTATGCAGATCAAGACAATATGCAATTAGATGCGATTTAAAATCAATATTATGATTAAGTAAACTTATATATAAAGAAGAGTATAATTCATTTTTCCATAATTTTACAACTAATGATAAAACGGAAATTAAGCCTCAAAGCTGATAAATATCAACAATTTGATATGGAAGAATTTATAAATAATAATGATAATGGAGGAAAAGAAGAAATATGTTTACAATATCCAACCCAACAACAGCAACAGCAAACAACATCCTTAAGAACCACAATTACCCACAAGTATCCATTTCCCTTAATACAATTCTTGCCAACAATATTGGATAAATATTTAAGTGGATTGTAGATATTTAGTTTCGGAAAGGATAAGAAAAGCGATTCCCAGAACATGAATTATCATCGGAAAGAAAGTTCGAAAATTAAAGCCGATTGGGAAATATTGAGTACAAGATATTTTTAATTAGAAAAGGATATTGAAGGGAGTTCCATGCTTTAAATCAAGTAAGAAAGAAATAATTAATTTCAACATTAATCATTATAATTTTTGCAGGTACAATTGTTAAAATGTTTATTGCAAGAAAATTAAAATTAAACGATGAAGAACCTCAATTTCCTTATCGGATGGGACCACATCAAAACCCACTGCGCTCAAACTTACAATGCCAATCCATTAGTTAAGCTCAAACTTGTGAGATTGCTGAAAAATGTAATGAAAGGAAACCGTATGATCCTAGAGAAACTGCCTCAAAACAACAAAATGTTTAATCTCCAAATTGTGGTCAGATGCATTACGAGCGTGGGAAAGGGTGTGATTTTACATCAAGATGGAGAAAATTGGAGATCTAAGTAATAATAATAGTAATTATAATACAACTTTAATATATTTTTCTTTTTAGTTTTGTCGTTGCAAACATCTATCAATTGAAGAAGACATAAATATAACGATAGTAGACATATTTGTATTTTCTAATGTAAATAAATATTTTAAATGTTAATTAATCTTTTTTTTTGAAAATTTTAATAAAATTTAATATATATATTTATATATATAATTTGTCCCAAAATTTGGTTATTTGAAAATAATATGTAGTCTAAGAAAAATTGGTCATTTAAAATATAAAATATAAAAATTGTTTAAAAAATAACCAATAAATCTTTATTTATTTTTCCCTAAATCTTTTCAACATTTTAAAAATTTTTAAAAATTAAAAAATATTTTTTAAATTTTTCAGAAAAAAAATTTCAAGAATATTAAAAGAGTTTTTTCCTTTTCCATAAAAACAGTCATCTGTGCGAGGCCACATGAGGTAAAGTTAGTTCAGCAAATATTAGCAAGACTGATTCTCTAGTTGTTGAGAAACAATCGATAAAAACCATAACTTTTTTTTACGTTACCATAGGCCAACCGCCCCATTCTTTAGTAACCAAGGTCCAGAAAAAAATCTGTATTCCCATTACAAAAATAATTTTAAAAAAACTTTACGAAAGTCATGTCAAAAACATGGGACGACACGGAGGACAGGACTTTGGAACCTTATATCGTCACCAATATTTATCAGAAAAATTTAAAAAAATTTTCATAAACTCGAATATTTTTTCCCCTAAATTTTTTCAAACATTTTAAAATTTTCAAATTTCGAAAAAACATTTTTTGTAATTTTCCAGAAAAAAATTCAAAAAAATAAAAAAGAAATTTTGGTTGCCATGACAACATCACCCATAGATTACGGTAACCCAGTACACACAACGCTGCTCTCATCAATTTTTCTGTACCAGCGACGGTTGGCCATGGAAACGGTTGCGATTGCGCGTCGCTGGTCAACGGTTCCGCGTTCGTTGCCATGGTTTACGGTGACCTCCCCCCCCCCTTTTGTACTTCGTTTTCCACTACTAGTATTATTCGACGTTTTTATGCCACGTACCAATTTTCTAATTCCTGACGATCCTAAAGTTGATAAAAATTGATAGCACAAATGGAGCAAACATGTTTATCAAAAAAAACTTTCGGAATCCTACACGTAAAATTGTAAACATAAACAGTGATTCAAAAAAAAGAAAACTTTATTACAAACAACATAGTACCAATACAGTTCATACAGTGATATCATTCATCGTCATTTAATCAAATGCTTTTTGGTAAGTAAACCATCTTAATGAGAAGATTGACCCTGAATTAACGACCAGCGAAGATAATTTTTCGTGTTCATACCTGAATAAACCACTGCTCTCATCAAGTCCCTTCCAAAAATGTTTCTTCGTTCAGAGTTTTCGCTTTCCTTTAATTTAAAGCTGGGCAAGTGAAATAGGGGAGGGGGTGGTCCGAATTAACATTTTTTCGAACAAAAGAGAATGGACAAAATTGTTAACTAAACCTATATTTTTTTTGTAAAATTTATAAGATTAGAGTCTTTTATGTGTTTTTATGAAGTGCGCTTAATAAAAGAAAAACAACTTCAATCATTGGTTTTGGCGGCCCTGAAGTGGCCTACGGACTATGGGTTGGACAGCAACTGATTTAGAACCACTTTAACATAATTTTTAATAACTTTTAAAGTTTAATAATATATTTAATCAATCACTTATAAAACAATAATAACTAAATAACAAAATTTAAACTATTTACTAAAATTTATATTTAATCAACTCATATTAAGAAAAGCATTAACACCAGACTCACAACTGGAACTTAATTAATAATTAATTACATCGATTTTATACAACGTATTCCCGTATGACAATATTCTAAAATACAAAAAAAAATTGAATGTATGAAAATTATGCGTTGAAGCAATATCTATTTGGATTTGCAATTATAGCCACAATTTTTTTCTAAATTAAGAATAAAGCATGGAATTAAGTTTTAATTAATGTTTAATTTCATTATACGATTTCTCTTTAAATACTAACAGAAATAGAAACAAAGCATTCCATCAAGCTCTTAATAGTGACGAATTCATAAAATCAAAATAAAATGTCAATTTTCAAATATTATCTAGATTTATTCATTCCTAATTAAGTATTATCTATATTTATTCAAATTTAGTATTTAAGAATTTGTAAATAATTAAGTCAATTTAAATTATTAAAGATTGATTTGTAAGTTAATATTTTTTCCATAAATTTTATAACATTTACGATTTTCATAGTATTGTTCCAAGATGCAGTTTTTTAAAAAGCCTATTTCAACGTCAAAATACAAATGACATAATCTTTTAAATGAATACAAAAGTTTTTAAAAATTCTCGAGTGTAAAAAAAAATAATGGCATTATATATAAGTTATTTCATGAAAAATTCAAATTTAAACCTAATTCAATACTAGCAAATATTGCATGACCAATCACAAAATTTGTTTGTTGTCGAAAGAAATAGATAGGTCAAAAAAGCCTGTAAAAGTTGAAAATATTAATTAATTTAAAAAAATATACTCCAACGAAAGCACATAATATTTAGATTATTACAAGAATCAGCAAATCAATAACATATAATTTATTGGAATAATCATAATGATTAAACATAACGTGTTTTTTTAATTTTATAACAAATTTTGAATCTCTGAGAAACTTTATTTAGAGAGTTTACTCTTTTATTTCTGCCGGGTATGTCATTCTTTGGGACATTTTCACTTTCAAAATGCATCTCTATAAGCTTGCTGTCTTGCATTGAGTTTTTACCCACACGGTACAAAGTGTAAGATTAATGCTTTTTGGCGCTTTCCTTTTGATCAACGCCAGACTTTTTAGCAATCAGTATTGTTTTTTTTAATTTTTCTGTTGGTGATGGTATTTTTTGAATGTCCACGAGCCATTTTGAAAAATATATACTAATGTAAAAAAAATAAGAAAAATTTATTACGAATAAAGTGAAATCAACTTACAATTTTTTAATAATTATTTTCTTACCAGCAAACAACAAATAACAAGTTATTAATTAAAACCAAGTTAAAATTATAGCCAAATAAATTTGTTAATTTTAAATGTAATTAAAATGTTTAACATTAAAAATCCCAAAAATATACAAAAATTTTAAAACCATAATACAGTTATTCTTAACTTAATAGCTCTAAAGTATTAAAAAATTAAAATTTTTTTAAATTTCTGAATTGAATATAATTTTGATAAGTAAAAATTCTGAGATGATTTAATGGTGAATTTATAAATTATTTTAATCTATTTATTTAAGTAATGAAATGTCGATTGGTAAATCTAATTAATTGAATAATATGTTATGAAAAGCAAAAATCTGGAAGTTATTTACCGTTGACTACCGTGGGGGTCATCGGTGAACAGGTATCACAGAATAAAAAATGTGCGGGCAGTAAAACGTGAATTAAAAAGCAAAGTTTAACTAGACGTCTTCAAACAAAATATAGAATTTATCTGAAATTACCTTTAAAATGGTTCTAATGAGATCAGTAAAACTAAAATAACACTTAGCAAAAAAAAATCGTCAACAATTTTCTCATATAATTATAAAAGTTTTTTATGGAAAAAATATATTTTTTTTCAAACAACAAATGTATTTATTGTTAAAAAAACTCGTTTAATAACTTTGTTCAGACAAGTTTTAAAATAAATCTTATTTAAAAATTTTGAAATGCTTCCACAGATACGCACAAGGTTAGGTTTTTCCATGTTCATAATGACTTTCCATAACCTGAAGATTGAAAATGAGTCAGAGGTGGACAGTAGTTCAAATTGACAATGTAAAATATTTAGTTTTCTTTAAAATCTTAGTCTCCCATTTATTATCTTCGAAAATGCTTTTTTTCTGATTTATTTTACCCGTCATAATCTGCTAATTATCTTCTGTTTTATGAACGAAAGAAATTTAGTTTTAGAAATTTAATGTCCTCCGAAGTTCCTCTTTGATTATTAAATAATGTAATCTTGTATAATCTTTAGAACGAATTATTGAGCAACAAGTCCTTAGTTTTAAGCAATTTCTAATATAACTGGATTTCCGTAATTCTCCACAATTCACTAATTAATGGTTACGAGCATCAAGCCTGTTCAAACTGTAATTTAGTGACAACTGATTTGGTAAAAAAAAAATTCTTAAACAATTTAATCAATATTTCTGATACCAACTGTCCAATAGAAACTTGAAAGTTCTTTAAAAATATCTGAATAACCTTCATCATGTCAATTTGGTGACTAAATTAGCTAACTTTTTAGTTGAACATTCTCAGTTGATTTCAGGATATCCACCAAAGTTGTTGATGAAATAAAATATTTTTTATGTTTTATTTAACAATAACAATTCCATTAAAACCAATGATGTGTTTATCAAGTGTAAAATAATGTGTTTTAATCAAATCAAAAGTTACCAAGTTTTTTGTAATTTAACGAGACAACGGTTTTAAAATTTTCTCACCGTAGACAATTGTTGG
>JACMZG010000139.1:28866-33866 GCA_018340805.1 Microvelia longipes | reverse complement strand
AATCTTCGATTAATAAAAAAAGAAACTACAGTGAAAAGGACCGCGAATATAAATTTTAGAATAAAAATTCTGTAAAGATCATCCGCATGAAAGTGAAATCAAGAAAGAGAACATTGCATAAAATAAAAACAATATTTATAAATTTTTAAAAGATCATACACATAGTTCTCTAGCCGTAACCAGGAAGGTATAAATAAAACGTATTTAATTGTGCTTTTAACCAGCGCATTTTTTAATTTAATTTTCAATTTTCAGAAATAATAACTATCATGTAAATGTAAAGAGAGTAATAGTTACTCCCGCTTGACTGATTATAAATAATAACAATAATAATAATAATAAATTAATAATAATTAATAATAATAATAATATAATAATAATAATAATAATAATAATAATAAAATAATAATAATAATAAATAATAATAATAATAATAATAATAATATAATATAATAATAATAATAATAATAATAATAATAATAATAATAATAATAATAAATAATAATAATAATAATAATAATAATAATAATAATAATAATAATAATAATAATAATAATAATAATAATAATAATAATAATAATAATAATAATAATAATAATAATAATAATAATAATAATAATAATAATAATAATAATAATAATAATAATAATAATAATAATAATAATAATAATAAATAATACGATTTTACATTTAACAATCGATTTTATTCAATAAAATGTAATAAATGTTTATTAATTTTATATTACTTATTAAAAAGTAGTTTGTTAATAAGTAATATTTCATTTGAAACTTAAAAAAATAAAATAATTTTTTACACAAAATTTCAAAGAAAAATGCAAATATTTCATGTCATAAAATCAAATATTACAGTTTTTATACATTTTCGACTTAGAAAATAATCGAGAATTTTTATTTTAAAAAAATCTTTTCTAATTATTTCTCTGTTATTTCCCAATTTATTAAATACTACCCATGTTAGATAACTAATGCTATATATTGGTAGTCTATGTAAAGTTGACATAGTATTATATATACTGTTGATTTTTGATTATCAATGAAATTAAACTCATATATTCGTTATGAATTATGGGTAAATGAAAAAATGTTGTAGTGGCGAATGTTGTTTCGGTAACGGTTTCCAAATGCGTGGAGTTATCGTCTACTACGTACCACATGAACAAGGGTAAATATAGCTTTCGCTTTGAAGCGTTAGTAATTTAAATTTCTATTGTCCAGGCCTTTTTCTAGTCAGATACAGTTGTGAAGCTTGCTTTGCGATTGTTTATTGCTTGTTAGTTGAATTTGTTGAATCAAAACGCTAACAATAAAAGCAATTCAATGAATATCATATATTTAAATATATAACGAATGGCCTATTTTAGTTATCGGTTAAACGATAGCTAAGCGATTGAAAAAAATCGTACGTATCATTATTGATGAAAACGTAAATGCTAAGTAGAGTAAACTGAAATGATCAAGCTTTTATGCATCGATGATGCATTGAGTAAACGATATTTATATTTTGGATTTAATATAATGTGACTGAGAAAAATGGTAAAACATTTTTCTTTTCAAATCAGTTAATAAAAATGAGACTTGATTATACATTGTATTTAAATCATTTATTGCAAAAAATAAAAATCGTTGAAAGGGTGATAATTAAATTTATTTCACAAAATAGTGGTTTTTTAAATGAAATTGCTGTTTTTGGATTATCATGTGGTTAATGCTTGATCGATTGATAAAGTTAATGATACTTGTGTTTATTGATTTTCAATATCTTTAGTGACTACTTAATTGAAACCATGTTAAGTAGAGTACGTAAAATAAATATCTGGTTGATCCTGCCAGTAGTCATATGCTTATCTCAAAGATTAAGCCATGCATGTCTTAGTACAAAGTCTCGTACACTTAAACCGCGGATGGCTCATTATAACAGCTATGATTTGAGAGATTCTATCATTTTGCCATGGGATAACTGTGGTAATTCTAGAGCTAATATCTAACAGAATGCCGTGACTCACGAAGCGGCGGATTTATTAGATCAAAATCAACCTGGTGAAAACCGGTTTTTTGATGACTCTGGATAATTTTACTGATCGTACGACCTTTGTGTTGACGACATATCTCTTGAAGTGGCTGACCTATCAACTTTCGATGGTAAGATCAAAGCTTACCATGGTTGTAACGGGTAACGGGGAATCAGTGTTCGATTCCGGAGAGGGAGCCTGAGAAACGGCTACCACATCCACGGAAGGCAGCAGGCGCGTAAATTACCCAATACCGGTTCGGTGAGGTAGTGACAAAAAATAACAATATGGCCCTAGTGGTTTCATAATTGCAATGAGAACATTTTAAATACTTTATCAAGTATCAATTGGAGGGCAAGTCTGGTGCCAGCAGCCGCGGTAATTCCAGCTCCAATAGCGTATATTAAAGTTGTTGCAGTTAAAAAGCTCGTAGTTGAAATTGAGGAAAAAGATGGTTTGAAATCTTTGATTGAAAGCTATCTTGTCCTTCGACGTCGTGTATATCTTTGATGCTCTTTAATGGGTGTTGAGGATGACCGACAAGTTTACTTTGAAAAAATTAGAGTGCTTAAAGCAGGCTGATGCTTGCATATTGTTGCATGGAATAATAAAATAAGACTTCGGTTTTATTTTGTTGGTTTTCGAAACTGAAGTAATGATTAAAAGAGACTGCCGGGGCATATGTATGCTGGTGCTAGAGGTGAAATTCTTAGATCATCAGCAGACAGTCTACTGCGAAAGCATTTGCCAAGAATGTTTTCATTAATCAAGAACGAAAGTCAGAGGATCGAAGACGATCAGATACCGTCCTAGTTCTGACCATAAACTATGCCAACTGACAGTTCGCGAAGGTAATTTAAATCTCTTGCGAGAAGTCACCGGGAAACCTAAGTCTATGGGTTCCGGGGGAAGTATGGTTGCAAAGCTGAAACTTAAAGGAATTGACGGAAGGGCACCACCAGGAGTGGAGCCTGCGGCTTAATTTGACTCAACACGGGAAATCTCACCCGGTCCGGACACTGTGAGGATTGACAGATTGATAGCTCTTTCTTGATTCGGTGGGTGGTGGTGCATGGCCGTTCTTAGTTGGTGGAGCGATTTGTCTGGTTAATTCCGTTAACGAACGAGACTCTAACCTGCTAAATAGTACATTGTTTTAAAATAGCAAATGCTGACTTCTTAGAGGAATAAATAGCGTTTAGCTAAATGAAAAAGAGCAATAACAGGTCTGTGATGCCCTTAGATGTCCGGGGCCGCACGCGCGCTACAATGGCAGTAACAGCGAGTTTAATTCCTAGCTAGAAATGGCTGGTAATGCTTAATCACTGTCGTGTCAGGAATAGTGGATTGAAATTATTCCACTTGAACGAGGAATTCCTAGTAAGTGCAAGTCACTAGCTTGCGCTGATTACGTCCCTGCCCTTTGTACACACCGCCCGTCGCTACTACCGATTGAATGGTTTAGTGAGATCGTTGGATTCCGATTTAAGAAATGGCAACATTTCTATAGTTGGGAAAAGACAATCAAACTTGATCATTTAGAGGAAGTAAAAGTCGTAACAAGGTTTCCGTAGGTGAACCTGCGGAAGGATCATTATTAGTTCATTGAAATTTAAAAGAACTTAAATTAGTGACATGATATGAAATTAAAATGCTATTTTGATTTAAGCAAATGAATTATTTCGGTCAATTCTATTTTTAATAGGTTCAGTAAATTGGCTTAGCATTAAACTCTTTCAGGGTGCCTATGTCTGTATAGAAACATTGGTGGGTACAGTGCATACTTTCGTATCCTCGTAAAAAGAAATTACATTGTTGGCACTGATAAAAACAATATCAAAGCATTATCAGGATATTGTGCAAGGTTTAAATATTTAGTAAAAATTGTTTAGTTATTTGGTCAATATACGAATTCAAGTTGCAGTGATTAATACCTTAATGCTTTGTAGATAATATCCGAATTGTTATTAAATCTTATTGGCTAATAAATATGTTTACAAAATTGAAAAGCTGCCCCGTGTGTCTATAATTTAATTTTATAATAGTTTGCAAAAAGCAATACGGGTCCTCGACTTTGTAAAGAAGTTGATTGAAAATTAGAATATGGATCGCCTAAAGCATCTGTATATAATAACCACTTTAAGCGATGGATCACTCGGCTCGCACGTCGATGAAGAACGTAGCAAAATGTGAATTAATGTAAAATGCACAACGCTCTGATCATTGACAATTTGAACGCAAATGGCGGCTATGGTCAACCTATAGCCACATCTGTCTGAGGGTCGGCATAGCATTTATCATTACGTTCAATAGTAATGTTTTGAGGGGTTCACTTTTGGGTTTATTTGTCGAAAGTGCCTCTTTAAGGTGATAGTGTATTTGGTACACCTCTATGGAAACATAGAGTTTATGTTGAATTCGTAATTAATTGCGTTTTTAACAAATCGATATGTGGAATGTTCTGGATTAATTAAATTATTTCGGTTTAATTAGCTGGAGCCACGGCTTTATGAGTTGTTGCTCTAGTGATACTTAGTAAGAGTAAATAATCAATTATTTTAAGGAAATTCATTATGCATATTTGATTTTTACCCGACCTCAGATCAGATGAGATTACCCGCTGAACTTAAGCATATCATTAAGCGGAGGAAAAGAAACTAACAAGGATTTCCCCAGTAGTGGCGAACGACCGGGAATTAGCCCAGCACCGAATCCTGTATCTTTGATATTAGGAGTTGTGGTGTAAAGGTTGCGTTTTTAATTGAAGATATACTCCAAATTCACTTGATTGTGATGTTGTCCATAGAGGGTGTTAGACCGTTGGAGTGTACGAGGCTTTATTGATGTTCCTATGAGTCGGATTGTTTGAGAATGCAGTCCAAATTGGGTGGTAAACTCCATCTAAGGCTAAATACTTGTGCGAGTCCGATAGCAAACAAGTACCGTGAGGGAAAGTTGAAAAGAACTTTG
>JACMZG010000139.1:18866-23866 GCA_018340805.1 Microvelia longipes | reverse complement strand
ACTAGAAAAGCAATTTGAGCTTAATAAACATAATAAATACAAACAAAAAGATAAAAAAAATTTTAAAATTTTTACACAAATTTTCAAAGAGAAATGCCCTAAATTTCTTATTTTTAAACCGTTTTTGATAAATTTTTTCGCTAACCATATTAAGAAAACAGTTTTACATCTAAATAAATATATTTTGGAAACAATAAATTAATACTAAAGTCGCCGGTTTCAGGAATGCTACCCAAGGTATATATCCACAGTATATATGTGAGCTGACTATTTAATTATAGTTGATTAGTTGAAATATACTGATTGATTATTTGTTGGCTCATATAAAATCTATCAATTGTTAATACAATTGTGGATCAGTACAGAATATTTTGTTAGTAGCCCTACAGCCAACGCAGCGATAATCCTTAAATAATCTTTATGATTGTTTACGTTTATACATATTCGTCCGGGTGAATATAGCAGCAGCATTGTAGCAGTTGCAATTTCATTTTCTCTGTCCAGGCCTGTATCTTGTCAGATTTAATTGATTAATTCAATTAATTACCTATCATTTATGAGGGTTTTAACGAATAAAGAAATAGTTGCTTTGCAATTATAACGAATGACCTAATGTAGCTGTGTTTAAATATGCAGTTATGCGATTGAATATTAACGAAATGACTCGCTTAGGCGGTCGTATATATATAAATATCTGGTTGATCCTGCCAGTAGTCATATGCTTATCTCAAAGATTAAGCCATGCATGTCTAAGTACACAGTTTTATAAACTGAAACCGCGGATGGCTCATTATAACAGCTATTATTTAAGAGATATAATCTATTTGCCACAAGATAACTGTGGTAATTCTAGAGCTAATATTTTAAAAGAATGCCGTGACTCACGAAGCGGCGGATTTATTAGATCAAAACTAACCTGTCGCAAGGCAGAATTTTGATGACTCTGGATAACTTCACTGATCGTACAACCTTAGTGTTGACGACGAATCTCTTGAAATGGCTGACCTATCAACTTTCGATGGTAAGATCAAAGCTTACCATGGTTGTAACGGGTAACGGGGAATCAGTGTTCGATTCCGGAGAGGGAGCCTGAGAAACGGCTACCACATCCACGGAAGGCAGCAGGCGCGAAAATTACCCAATACCGGTTCGGTGAGGTAGTGACAATAAATAACAATATGGGCCCTAGTGGTTTCATAATTGCAATGAGAATATTTTAAATACTTTATCAAGTATCAATGGAGGGCAAGTCTGGTGCCAGCAGCCGCGGTAATTCCAGCTCCAAAAGCGTATATTAAAGTTGTTGCAGTTAAAAAGCTCGTAGTTGAAATTGAGGAAATGATTCTTTATGAGGTCTATGACCGAGTGTTGAATCTTCCTTCACCGTCGTGTATATTGTTAAGTCACTTTATTGGGATTTTTCAATAACCGACAAGTTTACTTTGAAAAAATTAGAGTGCTTAAAGCAGGCTTATGCCTGCATATTGTTGCATGGAATAATGAAATAAGACTTCGGTTTATTTTTGTGGTTTTCGAAACTGAAGTAATGATTAAAAGAGACTGCCGGGGCATATGTATGCTGGTGCTAGAGGTGAAATTCTGAGACCATCAGCAGACAATCTACTGCGAAAGCATTTGCCAAGAATGTTTTCATTAATCAAGAACGAAAGTCAGAGGATCGAAGACGATCAGATACCGTCCTAGTTCTGACCATAAACTATGCCAACTGACAGTTAGCGATGATAATTTATCATCTTGCTAGAAGTCACCGGGAAACCAAAGTCTTTGGGTTCCGGGGGAAGTATGGTTGCAAAGCTGAAACTTAAAGGAATTGACGGAAGGGCACCACCAGGAGTGGAGCCTGCGGCTTAATTTGACTCAACACGGGAAATCTCACCCGGTCCGGACACTGTGAGGATTGACAGATTGATAGCTCTTTCTTGATTCGGTGGGTGGTGGTGCATGGCCGTTCTTAGTTGTGGAGCGATTTGTCAGGTTAATTCCGATAACGAACGAGACTCTAACTTGCTAAATAGTGTATTTATTTTAACTCGTAAATGATCACTTCTTAGAAGAATAAATAGCGTCTAGCTAAATGAAAAAGAGCAATAACAGGTCTGTGATGCCCTTAGATGTCCGGGGCCGCACGCGCGCTACAATGGCAGTTCCAACAAGTATCCCTTACTAGAAATAGTTGGGCAATCTTGTGAAACACTGTCGTATCAGGGATTGCGAATTGTAATTATTTCGCATGAACGAGGAATTCCTAGTAAGCGCAAGTCACTAGCTTGCGCTGATTACGTCCCTGCCCTTTGTACACACCGCCCGTCGCTACTACCGATTGAATGGTTTAGTGAGATTGTTGGATTCTGGTCTAAGAAATGGCAACATTTCTATGAATGGGAAAAGACACTCAAACTTGATCATTTAGAGGAAGTAAAAGTCGTAACAAGGTTTCCGTAGGTGAACCTGCGGAAGGATCATTATTAGTTCATAACAGTTTAACTCGTAACTAAAATTAGTGTATCATGATACTGATGCATCAATGCTATTTTGAGTTGTAAGCAAATGTGAATTGATTTTTCGGGTCAATTCTATTTTGCAATAGGTTCAGGATACAACTTGGCTTAGCATTAAACTCTTTCTCAGGGTGCCTATGTCGTGTGAATAGAAATATTTGCGTGGCAAGTACAGTGCATACTTTAAATTGGCGTATGCAATACGGATTTTGAATTTATTCATTATCTGGCACTGATCTAAACAATATCAAAGCGTGATCAAGATATTGTGCAAGGCTTAAATATTTCAGTAAAGATTGTTTACGTATTTGTCCGAGTCGCGACTACCTGATGCTTTGTAGGTTAATACCGAAATTGTTGCGATAAATCTTGGATTGGCTATAAATATGTTTACAAAATTGAAAGAGAGCCCTGAGAACGTCTATAATTTAATTTTATAATAGTATTGCAAAAGCAATACGGGTCCTCGATTTCATTATTGAGTTGATCAAAATAGAGTATGGATCGCCTAATAGCATCTGTATTAATAACCACTTTAAGCGATGGATCACTCGGCTCACACGTCGATGAAGAACGTAGCAAAATACGTGAATTAATGTAAAATGCACAACGCTCTGATCATTGACAATTTGAACGCAAATGGCGGCTATTGGTAAACCTTTAGCCACGGCTGTCTGAGGGTCGGCATTGTATTTATCATTACGTTCAATAGTAATGTTTTGAGGGGTTCACTTTTGGCGTTTATTTTGTCGAAAGTGCCTCTTTAAGGTGATAGTGTATTTCGGTACACCTCTATGGAAACATAGAGTTTGTTGAATTCGTAATTTATTGCGTTTTTAACAAATCGAGTATGTGGAATGTTCTGGATTATTAAAATTACTTTCGGTTTTAATTAGCTGGAGCCACGGCTTTATGAGTTGTGCTCTAGTGATACGTTAGTAAGAGTAAAATCAATTTATTTTAAGGAACATTCATTATGCATATTTGATTTATTACCCGACCTCAGATCAGACGAGATTACCCGCTGAACTTAAGCATATCATTAAGCGGAGGAAAAGAAACTAACAAGGATTTCCCCAGTAGTGGCGAACGACCGGGAATTAGCCCAGCACCGAATCCTGTATCTTTGATATGGGAATTGTGGTGTAAAGGTTGCGTTTTTAATTGAAGATGATACTCCAAATTCACTTGATTGTGATGTTGTCCATAGAGGTGTTTAGGCCCGTTGGAGTGTTTGAAACTATTATTGATGCTTCCTATGAGTCGGATTGTTTGAGAATGCAGTCCAAATTGGGTGGTAAACTCCATCTAAGGCTAAATACTTGTGTGAGTCCGATAGCAAACAAGTACCGTGAGGGAAAGTTGAAAAGAACTTTGAAGAGAGAGTTAAATAGTACGTGAAATCGCTTAGAGGTAAACGAGTGAAGCCGAAGATGTTGTATGGGATTCAGTTAACTGCGTGTTTTCTTGATTTTTGCGAAATCCCACTAGGAATCGCTTTTATCGAGATCTTAATATGCGGTTGATGCACTTTCTGTATAACAGTACTGCGACCGATAGCGTCTTTTTTCTGTCGTAATTTTGAAGGTGATCATTCCTTCGGGAATGGTTTTATAGCTGGTTACACGGTTAAATGATTTATTGGTGATTGCGATTGACAGAAATTGATTGGTTTAATGTTGATGATTCTTTAATAGACTAATAATAGGCTATTTGTGAATTGTTGATGTTTTCATGATCGATGTGTTGATCTAAAGTCTGCAGTGTATGTAGGTTACTTACTCGTCCCGTCTTGAAACACGGACCAAGGAGTTTTATATGATCGCGAGTCAAAGGGCCTTACGAAACCCCACGGCGTAATTAATGTAAAGGTTTACCTCGGTAAACTGTGATGTGACCTCGTGGCAACACTGAGTGCAACATCGACCCGTCTAAAGATGTTCGCATCTGGGCGGAGTTTGAGCGATCATGTAGAGACCCGAAAGATGGTGAACTATGCTTGTGCAGGTTGAAGCCAGAGGAAACTCTGGTGGAGGACCGCCGCGGTTCTGACGTGCAAATCGATCGTCGGACATGAGTATAGGGGCGAAAGACTAATCGAACCATCTAGTAGCTGGTTCCCTCCGAAGTTTCCCTCAGGATAGCTGACATTTGTTATTGTAGTTTTACCTGGTAAAGCGAATGATTAGAAGTATTGGGGACGAAATGTCCTCAACTTATTCTCAAACTTTAAATGGGTTCGAAGTGCGTCTTTCTTCATTGAAGATGTGCATCGAATACAAGTGTCTAGTGGGCCATTTTTGGTAAGCAGAACTGGCGATGTGGGAACCAAACATCTGGTTAAGGTGCCTAACATAACGCTCATGAGAACCCACAAAAGGTGTTGTTTGATAAAGACAGCAGGACGGTGGACATGGAAGTCGTCATCCGCTAAGGAGTGTGTAACAACTCACCTGCCGAATCAACCAGCCCTGAAAATGG
>JACMZG010000139.1:10000-13766 GCA_018340805.1 Microvelia longipes | reverse complement strand
TTTCATAATTGCAATGAGAATATTTTAAATACTTTATCAAGTATCAATTGGAGGGCAAGTCTGGTGCCAGCAGCCGCGGTAATTCCAGCTCCAAAAGCGTATATTAAAGTTGTTGCAGTTAAAAAGCTCGTAGTTGAAATTGAGGAAATGATTCTTTATGAGGTCTATGACCGAGTGTTGAATCTTCCTTCACCGTCGTGTATATTGTTAAGTCTTTATTGGGATTTTTCAATAACCGACAAGTTTACTTTGAAAAAATTAGAGTGCTTAAAGCAGGCTTATGCCTGCATATTGTTGCATGGAATAATGAAATAAGACTTCGGTTTTATTTTGTTGGTTTTCGAAACTGAAGTAATGATTAAAAGAGACTGCCGGGGGCATATGTATGCTGGTGCTAGAGGTGAAATTCTGAGACCATCAGCAGACAATCTACTGCGAAAGCATTTGCCAAGAATGTTTTCATTAATCAAGAACGAAAGTCAGAGGATCGAAGACGATCAGATACCGTCCTAGTTCTGACCATAAACTATGCCAACTGACAGTTAGCGATGATAATTTATCATCTTGAGAAGTCACCGGGAAACCAAAGTCTTTGGGTTCCGGGGGAAGTATGGTTGCAAAGCTGAAACTTAAAGGAATTGACGGAAGGGCACCACCAGGAGTGGAGCCTGCGGCTTAATTTGACTCAACACGGGAAATCTCACCCGGTCCGGACACTGTGAGGATTGACAGATTGATAGCTCTTTCTTGATTCGGTGGGTGGTGGTGCATGGCCGTTCTTAGTTGGTGGAGCGATTTGTCAGGTTAATTCCGATAACGAACGAGACTCTAACTTGCTAAATAGTGTATTTATTTTAACTCGTAAATGATCACTTCTTAGAAGAATAAATAGCGTCTAGCTAAATGAAAAAGAGCAATAAAGGTCTGTGATGCCCTTAGATGTCCGGGGCCGCACGCGCGCTACAATGGCAGTTCCAACAAGTATCCCTTACTAGAAATAGTTGGGCAATCTTGTGAAACACTGTCGTATCAGGGATTGCGAATTGTAATTATTTCGCATGAACGAGGAATTCCTAGTAAGCGCAAGTCACTAGCTTGCGCTGATTACGTCCCTGCCCTTTGTACACACCGCCCGTCGCTACTACCGATTGAATGGTTTAGTGAGATTGTTGGATTCTGGTCTAAGAAATGGCAACATTTCTATGAATGGGAAAAGACACTCAAACTTGATCATTTAGAGGAAGTAAAAGTCGTAACAAGGTTTCCGTAGGTGAACCTGCGGAAGGATCATTATTAGTTCATAACAGTTTAACTCGTAACTAAAATTAGTGTATCATGATACTGATGCATCAATGCTATTTTGAGTTGTAAGCAAATGTGAATTGATTTTTCGGGTCAATTCTATTTTGCAATAGGTTCAGGATACAACTTGGCTTAGCATTAAACTCTTTCTCAGGGTGCCTATGTCGTGTGAATAGAAATATTTGCGTGGCAAGTACAGTGCATACTTTAAATTGGCGTATGCAATACGGATTTTGAATTTATTCATTATCTGGCACTGATCTAAACAATATCAAAGCGTGATCAAGATATTGTGCAAGGCTTAAATATTTCAGTAAAGATTGTTTACGTATTTGTCCGAGTCGCGACTACCTGATGCTTTGTAGGTTAATACCGAAATTGTTGCGATAAATCTTGGATTGGCTATAAATATGTTTACAAAATTGAAAGAGAGCCCTGAGAACGTCTATAATTTAATTTTATAATAGTATTGCAAAAGCAATACGGGTCCTCGATTTCATTATTGAGTTGATCAAAATAGAGTATGGATCGCCTAATAGCATCTGTATTAATAACCACTTTAAGCGATGGATCACTCGGCTCACACGTCGATGAAGAACGTAGCAAAATACGTGAATTAATGTAAAATGCACAACGCTCTGATCATTGACAATTTGAACGCAAATGGCGGCTATTGGTAAACCTTTAGCCACGGCTGTCTGAGGGTCGGCATTGTATTTATCATTACGTTCAATAGTAATGTTTTGAGGGGTTCACTTTTGGCGTTTATTTTGTCGAAAGTGCCTCTTTAAGGTGATAGTGTATTTCGGTACACCTCTATGGAAACATAGAGTTTATGTTGAATTCGTAATTTATTGCGTTTTTAACAAATCGAGTATGTGGAATGTTCTGGATTATTAAAATTACTTTCGGTTTTAATTAGCTGGAGCCACGGCTTTATGAGTTGTGCTCTAGTGATACGTTAGTAAGAGTAAATAATCAATTTATTTTAAGGAACATTCATTATGCATATTTGATTTATTACCCGACCTCAGATCAGACGAGATTACCCGCTGAACTTAAGCATATCATTAAGCGGAGGAAAAGAAACTAACAAGGATTTCCCCAGTAGTGGCGAACGACCGGGAATTAGCCCAGCACCGAATCCTGTATCTTTGATATTGGGAATTGTGGTGTAAAGGTTGCGTTTTTAATTGAAGATGATACTCCAAATTCACTTGATTGTGATGTTGTCCATAGAGGGTGTTAGGCCCGTTGGAGTGTTTGAAACTATTATTGATGCTTCCTATGAGTCGGATTGTTTGAGAATGCAGTCCAAATTGGGTGGTAAACTCCATCTAAGGCTAAATACTTGTGTGAGTCCGATAGCAAACAAGTACCGTGAGGGAAAGTTGAAAAGAACTTTGAAGAGAGAGTTAAATAGTACGTGAAATCGCTTAGAGGTAAACGAGTGAAGCCGAAGATGTTGTATGGGATTCAGTTAACTGCGTGTTTTCTTGATTTTTGCGAAATCCCACTAGGAATCGCTTTTATCGAGATCTTAATATGCGGTTGATGCACTTTCTGTATAACAGTACTGCGACCGATAGCGTCTTTTTTCTGTCGTAATTTTGAAGGTGATCATTCCTTCGGGAATGGTTTTATAGCTGGTTACACGGTTAAATGATTTATTGGTGATTGCGATTGACAGAAATTGATTGGTTTAATGTTGATGATTCTTTAATAGACTAATAATAGGCTATTTGTGAATTGTTGATGTTTTTTCATGATCGATGTGTTGATCTAAAGTCTGCAGTGTATGTAGGTTACTTACTCGTCCCGTCTTGAAACACGGACCAAGGAGTTTTATATGATCGCGAGTCAAAGGGCCTTACGAAACCCCACGGCGTAATTAATGTAAAGGTTTACCTCGGTAAACTGTGATGTGACCTCGTGGCAACACTGAGTGCAACATCGACCCGTCTAAAGATGTTCGCATCTGGGCGGAGTTTGAGCGATCATGTAGAGACCCGAAAGATGGTGAACTATGCTTGTGCAGGTTGAAGCCAGAGGAAACTCTGGTGGAGGACCGCCGCGGTTCTGACGTGCAAATCGATCGTCGGACATGAGTATAGGGGCGAAAGACTAATCGAACCATCTAGTAGCTGGTTCCCTCCGAAGTTTCCCTCAGGATAGCTGACATTTGTTATTGTAGTTTTACCTGGTAAAGCGAATGATTAGAAGTATTGGGGACGAAATGTCCTCAACTTATTCTCAAACTTTAAATGGGTTCGAAGTGCGTCTTTCTTCATTGAAGATGTGCATCGAATACAAGTGTCTAGTGGGCCATTTTTGGTAAGCAGAACTGGCGATGTGGGATGAACCAAACATCTGGTTAAGGTGCCTAACATAACGCTCATGAGAACCCACAAAAGGTGTTGTTTGATAAAGACAGCAGGACGGTGGACATGGAAGTCGTCATCCG
>JACMZG010000139.1:0-5000 GCA_018340805.1 Microvelia longipes | reverse complement strand
TTCACTGATCGTACAACCTTAGTGTTGACGACGAATCTCTTGAAATGGCTGACCTATCAACTTTCGATGGTAAGATCAAAGCTTACCATGGTTGTAACGGGTAACGGGGAATCAGTGTTCGATTCCGGAGAGGAGCCTGAGAAACGGCTACCACATCCACGGAAGGCAGCAGGCGCGAAAATTACCCAATACCGGTTCGGTGAGGTAGTGACAATAAATAACAATATGGGCCCTAGTGGTTTCATAATTGCAATGAGAATATTTTAAATACTTTATCAAGTATCAATTGAGGGCAAGTCTGGTGCCAGCAGCCGCGGTAATTCCAGCTCCAAAAGCGTATATTAAAGTTTGCAGTTAAAAAGCTCGTAGTTGAAATTGAGGAAATGATTCTTTATGAGGTCTATGACCGAGTGTTGAATCTTCCTTCACCGTCGTGTATATTGTTAAGTCACTTTATTGGGATTTTTCAATAACCGACAAGTTTACTTTGAAAAAATTAGAGTGCTTAAAGCAGGCTTATGCCTGCATATTGTTGCATGGAATAATGAAATAAGACTTCGGTTTTATTTTGTTGGTTTTCGAAACTGAAGTAATGATTAAAAGAGACTGCCGGGGGCATATGTATGCTGGTGCTAGAGGTGAAATTCTGAGACCATCAGCAGACAATCTACTGCGAAAGCATTTGCCAAGAATGTTTTCATTAATCAAGAACGAAAGTCAGAGGATCGAAGACGATCAGATACCGTCCTAGTTCTGACCATAAACTATGCCAACTGACAGTTAGCGATGATAATTTATCATCTTGCTAGAAGTCACCGGGAAACCAAAGTCTTTGGGTTCCGGGGGAAGTATGGTTGCAAAGCTGAAACTTAAAGGAATTGACGGAAGGGCACCACCAGGAGTGGAGCCTGCGGCTTAATTTGACTCAACACGGGAAATCTCACCCGGTCCGGACACTGTGAGGATTGACAGATTGATAGCTCTTTCTTGATTCGGTGGGTGGTGGTGCATGGCCGTTCTTTAGTTGGTGGAGCGATTTGTCAGGTTAATTCCGATAACGAACGAGACTCTAACTTGCTAAATAGTGTATTTATTTTAACTCGTAAATGATCACTTCTTAGAAGAATAAATAGCGTCTAGCTAAATGAAAAAGAGCAATAACAGGTCTGTGATGCCCTTAGATGTCCGGGGCCGCACGCGCGCTACAATGGCAGTTCCAACAAGTATCCCTTACTAGAAATAGTTGGGCAATCTTGTGAAACACTGTCGTATCAGGGATTGCGAATTGTAATTATTTCGCATGAACGAGGAATTCCTAGTAAGCGCAAGTCACTAGCTTGCGCTGATTACGTCCCTGCCCTTTGTACACACCGCCCGTCGCTACTACCGATTGAATGGTTTAGTGAGATTGTTGGATTCTGGTCTAAGAAATGGCAACATTTCTATGAATGGGAAAAGACACTCAAACTTGATCATTTAGAGGAAGTAAAAGTCGTAACAAGGTTTCCGTAGGTGAACCTGCGGAAGGATCATTATTAGTTCATAACAGTTTAACTCGTAACTAAAATTAGTGTATCATGATACTGATGCATCAATGCTATTTTGAGTTGTAAGCAAATGTGAATTGATTTTTCGGGTCAATTCTATTTTGCAATAGGTTCAGGATACAACTTGGCTTAGCATTAAACTCTTTCTCAGGGTGCCTATGTCGTGTGAATAGAAATATTTGCGTGGCAAGTACAGTGCATACTTTAAATTGGCGTATGCAATACGGATTTTGAATTTATTCATTATCTGGCACTGATCTAAACAATATCAAAGCGTGATCAAGATATTGTGCAAGGCTTAAATATTTCAGTAAAGATTGTTTACGTATTTGTCCGAGTCGCGACTACCTGATGCTTTGTAGGTTAATACCGAAATTGTTGCGATAAATCTTGGATTGGCTATAAATATGTTTACAAAATTGAAAGAGAGCCCTGAGAACGTCTATAATTTAATTTTATAATAGTATTGCAAAAGCAATACGGGTCCTCGATTTCATTATTGAGTTGATCAAAATAGAGTATGGATCGCCTAATAGCATCTGTATTAATAACCACTTTAAGCGATGGATCACTCGGCTCACACGTCGATGAAGAACGTAGCAAAATACGTGAATTAATGTAAAATGCACAACGCTCTGATCATTGACAATTTGAACGCAAATGGCGGCTATTGGTAAACCTTTAGCCACGGCTGTCTGAGGGTCGGCATTGTATTTATCATTACGTTCAATAGTAATGTTTTGAGGGGTTCACTTTTGGCGTTTATTTTGTCGAAAGTGCCTCTTTAAGGTGATAGTGTATTTCGGTACACCTCTATGGAAACATAGAGTTTATGTTGAATTCGTAATTTATTGCGTTTTTAACAAATCGAGTATGTGGAATGTTCTGGATTATTAAAATTACTTTCGGTTTTAATTAGCTGGAGCCACGGCTTTATGAGTTGTGCTCTAGTGATACGTTAGTAAGAGTAAATAATCAATTTATTTTAAGGAACATTCATTATGCATATTTGATTTATTACCCGACCTCAGATCAGACGAGATTACCCGCTGAACTTAAGCATATCATTAAGCGGAGGAAAAGAAACTAACAAGGATTTCCCCAGTAGTGGCGAACGACCGGGAATTAGCCCAGCACCGAATCCTGTATCTTTGATATTGGGAATTGTGGTGTAAAGGTTGCGTTTTTAATTGAAGATGATACTCCAAATTCACTTGATTGTGATGTTGTCCATAGAGGGTGTTAGGCCCGTTGGAGTGTTTGAAACTATTATTGATGCTTCCTATGAGTCGGATTGTTTGAGAATGCAGTCCAAATTGGGTGGTAAACTCCATCTAAGGCTAAATACTTGTGTGAGTCCGATAGCAAACAAGTACCGTGAGGGAAAGTTGAAAAGAACTTTGAAGAGAGAGTTAAATAGTACGTGAAATCGCTTAGAGGTAAACGAGTGAAGCCGAAGATGTTGTATGGGATTCAGTTAACTGCGTGTTTTCTTGATTTTTGCGAAATCCCACTAGGAATCGCTTTTATCGAGATCTTAATATGCGGTTGATGCACTTTCTGTATAACAGTACTGCGACCGATAGCGTCTTTTTTCTGTCGTAATTTTGAAGGTGATCATTCCTTCGGGAATGGTTTTATAGCTGGTTACACGGTTAAATGATTTATTGGTGATTGCGATTGACAGAAATTGATTGGTTTAATGTTGATGATTCTTTAATAGACTAATAATAGGCTATTTGTGAATTGTTGATGTTTTTCATGATCGATGTGTTGATCTAAAGTCTGCAGTGTATGTAGGTTACTTACTCGTCCCGTCTTGAAACACGGACCAAGGAGTTTTATATGATCGCGAGTCAAAGGGCCTTACGAAACCCCACGGCGTAATTAATGTAAAGGTTTACCTCGGTAAACTGTGATGTGACCTCGTGGCAACACTGAGTGCAACATCGACCCGTCTAAAGATGTTCGCATCTGGGCGGAGTTTGAGCGATCATGTAGAGACCCGAAAGATGGTGAACTATGCTTGTGCAGGTTGAAGCCAGAGGAAACTCTGGTGGAGGACCGCCGCGGTTCTGACGTGCAAATCGATCGTCGGACATGAGTATAGGGGCGAAAGACTAATCGAACCATCTAGTAGCTGGTTCCCTCCGAAGTTTCCCTCAGGATAGCTGACATTTGTTATTGTAGTTTTACCTGGTAAAGCGAATGATTAGAAGTATTGGGGACGAAATGTCCTCAACTTATTCTCAAACTTTAAATGGGTTCGAAGTGCGTCTTTCTTCATTGAAGATGTGCATCGAATACAAGTGTCTAGTGGGCCATTTTTGGTAAGCAGAACTGGCGATGTGGGATGAACCAAACATCTGGTTAAGGTGCCTAACATAACGCTCATGAGAACCCACAAAAGGTGTTGTTTGATAAAGACAGCAGGACGGTGGACATGGAAGTCGTCATCCGCTAAGGAGTGTGTAACAACTCACCTGCCGAATCAACCAGCCCTGAAAATGGATGGCGCTGTAGCGTTGGACCTATACCGGATCGATATCGTAAGTTTACAAAACGAGTAAACGATATCGTGTAGGAGGGTGCCGTGGTTGCTAAGAAGCTACTGGCGTAAGTCAGAGTGGAGCGGTCACGGGTACAGATCTTGGTAGTAGTAGCAATTATTCAAGTGAGATCCTTGAAGACTGAAGTGGAGAAGGGTTCCATGTCAACAGCATTTGAACATGGGTTAGTCGGTCCTAAGCGATCTGGTAATTCAGTTATCAGAAAGAGGTGATAGACATTAGCAATAGTGTTTATAATTGATTTTAGCCTCTTGAAGCGAAAGGGAATCAGTTTAATATTACTGAACTTGAATATGGAAATTTGGTTGTTTCGGCAACACAAGGTGGTAACACAAGCGATCTCAGAGACGTCATCAGGTGTTTTGGGAAGAGTTCTCTTTTCTTTGTATACATAAACATGTCCCTAGAATCAGGTTATCTGGAGAAAGGGATGTGAAATGTTAAAAGCATCGTTTCACGTGATGTCCGAAGCGCTCTTGATGGCCCTTGAAAATCTGAGGGAGCAGTTATAAATTTCATATCAATCCGTACCGATATCCGCAGCAGGTCTCCTAGGTGAGCAGCCTATAGTCTTAGAACAATGTAGGTAAGGGAAGTCGGCAAATTAGATCCGTACCTTCGGTAAAAGGATTGGCTCTAGGGATCGGGCATGGTGGGCTTTATCAAGAAGTCGATTGAAACGAGAGTGGGTTGTTATTGATTGAGCTTAGGGCAACTTGAGTTTGATTGACTACGGCACATTTTTGATTCGATTGATTGGCGGGTATTGCTATATTATGAGTCTTTCGGGACTTGTAATAGTCGCTGTGCACTAAACGATCAACCTAGAACTGGCATGGACTAGAGGAATCCGACTGTCTAATTAAAACAAAGCATTGCGATG
>JACMZG010001399.1:0-10051 GCA_018340805.1 Microvelia longipes | reverse complement strand
TACAATTCTTGATGGAAATCGCTTATTTCTCTAATGTTATTGTTTAAAGCGTATTTAAGCGCTTAAAACGATCAAAATAAGCATGAAAATCACTATTTTAATAACTGGATTTTGATCAGAGAACCACAGTAAATCACACAAAGTACAACTTATGTAATATGTCTGGAACGAATCTAAAGTAGGAAACGAAAGTTTTCTCGTGTTTCCACGTCTAAAATGCATGAAATAACACTGTTCTATTGCTGAATATTGTTAGGAAATAGATTGAAACAAATCTGCCGATGGCATCTACAATTCTTGATGGAAATCGCTTATTTCTCTAATGTTATTGTTTAAAGCGTATTTAAGCGCTTAAAACCATCAAAATAAGCATGAAAATCACTATTTTAATAACTGGATTTTGATCAGAGAACCACAGTAAATCACACAAAGTACAACTTATGTAATATGTCTGGAACGAATCTAAAGTAGGAAACGAAAGTTTTCTCGTGTTTTCCACGTCTAAAATGCATGAAATAACACTGTTCTATTGCTGAATATTGTTAGGAAATAGATTGAAACAAATCTGCCGATGGCATCTACAATTCTTGATGGAAATCGCTTATTTCTCTAATGTTATTGTTTAAAGCGTATTTAAGCGCTTAAAACCATCAAAATAAGCATGAAAATCACTATTTTAATAACTGGATTTTGATCAGAGAACCACAGTAAATCACACAAAGTACAACTTATGTAATATGTCTGGAACGAATCTAAAGTAGGAAACGAAAGTTTTCTCGTGTTTTCCACGTCTAAAATGCATGAAATAACACTGTTCTATTGCTGAATATTGTTAGGAAATAGATTGAAACAAATCTGCCGATGGCATCTACAATTCTTGATGGAAATCGCTTATTTCTCTAATGTTATTGTTTAAAGCGTATTTAAGCGCTTAAAACATCAAAATAAGCATGAAAATCACTATTTTAATAACTGGATTTTGATCAGAGAACCACAGTAAATCACACAAAGTACAACTTATGTAATATGTCTGGAACGAATCTAAAGTAGGAAACGAAAGTTTTCTCGTGTTTCCACGTCTAAAATGCATGAAATAACACTGTTCTATTGCTGAAATTGTTAGGAAATAGATTGAAACAAATCTGCCGATGGCATCTACAATTCTTGATGGAAATCGCTTATTTCTCTAATGTTATTGTTTAAAGCGTATTTAAGCGCTTAAAACCATCAAAATAAGCATGAAAATCACTATTTTAATAACTGGATTTTGATCAGAGAACCACAGTAAATCACACAAAGTACAACTTATGTAATATGTCTGGAACGAATCTAAAGTAGGAAACGAAAGTTTTCTCGTGTTTTCCACGTCTAAAATGCATGAAATAACACTGTTCTATTGCTGAATATTGTTAGGAAATAGATTGAAACAAATCTGCCGATGGCATCTACAATTCTTGATGGAAATCGCTTATTTCTCTAATGTTATTGTTTAAAGCGTATTTAAGCGCTTAAAACCATCAAAATAAGCATGAAAATCACTATTTTAATAACTGGATTTTGATCAGAGAACCACAGTAAATCACACAAAGTACAACTTATGTAATATGTCTGGAACGAATCTAAAGTAGGAAACGAAAGTTTTCTCGTGTTTTCCACGTCTAAAATGCATGAAATAACACTGTTCTATTGCTGAATATTGTTAGGAAATAGATTGAAACAAATCTGCCGATGGCATCTACAATTCTTGATGGAAATCGCTTATTTCTCTAATGTTATTGTTTAAAGCGTATTTAAGCGCTTAAAACCATCAAAATAAGCATGAAAATCACTATTTTAATAACTGGATTTTGATCAGAGAACCACAGTAAATCACACAAAGTACAACTTATGTAATATGTCTGGAACGAATCTAAAGTAGGAAACGAAAGTTTTCTCGTGTTTTCCACGTCTAAAATGCATGAAATAACACTGTTCTATTGCTGAATATTGTTAGGAAATAGATTGAAACAAATCTGCCGATGGCATCTACAATTCTTGATGGAAATCGCTTATTTCTCTAATGTTATTGTTTAAAGCGTATTTAAGCGCTTAAAACCATCAAAATAAGCATGAAAATCACTATTTTAATAACTGGATTTTGATCAGAGAACCACAGTAAATCACACAAAGTACAACTTATGTAATATGTCTGGAACGAATCTAAAGTAGGAAACGAAAGTTTTCTCGTGTTTCCACGTCTAAAATGCATGAAATAACACTGTCTATTGCTGAATATTGTTAGGAAATAGATTGAAACAAATCTGCCGATGGCATCTACAATTCTTGATGGAAATCGCTTATTTCTCTAATGTTATTGTTTAAAGCGTATTTAAGCGCTTAAAACCATCAAAATAAGCATGAAAATCACTATTTTAAAACTGGATTTTGATCAGAGAACCACAGTAAATCACACAAAGTACAACTTATGTAATATGTCTGGAACGAATCTAAAGTAGGAAACGAAAGTTTTCTCGTGTTTTCCACGTCTAAAATGCATGAAATAACACTGTTCTATTGCTGAATATTGTTAGGAAATAGATTGAAACAAATCTGCCGATGGCATCTACAATTCTTGATGGAAATCGCTTATTTCTCTAATGTTATTGTTTAAAGCGTATTTAAGCGCTTAAAACCATCAAAATAAGCATGAAAATCACTATTTTAATAACTGGATTTTGATCAGAGAACCACAGTAAATCACACAAAGTACAACTTATGTAATATGTCTGGAACGAATCTAAAGTAGGAAACGAAAGTTTTCTCGTGTTTTCCACGTCTAAAATGCATGAAATAACACTGTTCTATTGCTGAATATTGTTAGGAAATAGATTGAAACAAATCTGCCGATGGCATCTACAATTCTTGATGGAAATCGCTTATTTCTCTAATGTTATTGTTTAAAGCGTATTTAAGCGCTTAAAACCATCAAAATAAGCATGAAAATCACTATTTTAATAACTGGATTTTGATCAGAGAACCACAGTAAATCACACAAAGTACAACTTATGTAATATGTCTGGAACGAATCTAAAGTAGGAAACGAAAGTTTTCTCGTGTTTTCCACGTCTAAAATGCATGAAATAACACTGTTCTATTGCTGAATATTGTTAGGAAATAGATTGAAACAAATCTGCCGATGGCATCTACAATTCTTGATGGAAATCGCTTATTTCTCTAATGTTATTGTTTAAAGCGTATTAAGCGCTTAAAACCATCAAAATAAGCATGAAAATCACTATTTTAATAACTGGATTTTGATCAGAGAACCACAGTAAATCACACAAAGTACAACTTATGTAATATGTCTGGAACGAATCTAAAGTAGGAAAACGAAAGTTTTCTCGTGTTTCCACGTCTAAAATGCATGAAATAACACTGTTCTATTGCTGAATATTGTTAGGAAATAGATTGAAACAAATCTGCCGATGGCATCTACAATTCTTGATGGAAATCGCTTATTTCTCTAATGTTATTGTTTAAAGCGTATTTAAGCGCTTAAAACCATCAAAATAAGCATGAAAATCACTATTTTAATAACTGGATTTTATCAGAGAACCACAGTAAATCACACAAAGTACAACTTATGTAATATGTCTGGAACGAATCTAAAGTAGGAAACGAAAGTTTTCTCGTGTTTTCCACGTCTAAAATGCATGAAATAACACTGTTCTATTGCTGAATATTGTTAGGAAATAGATTGAAACAAATCTGCCGATGGCATCTACAATTCTTGATGGAAATCGCTTATTTCTCTAATGTTATTGTTTAAAGCGTATTTAAGCGCTTAAAACCATCAAAATAAGCATGAAAATCACTATTTTAATAACTGGATTTTGATCAGAGAACCACAGTAAATCACACAAAGTACAACTTATGTAATATGTCTGGAACGAATCTAAAGTAGGAAACGAAAGTTTTCTCGTGTTTTCCACGTCTAAAATGCATGAAATAACACTGTTCTATTGCTGAATATTGTTAGGAAATAGATTGAAACAAATCTGCCGATGGCATCTACAATTCTTGATGGAAATCGCTTATTTCTCTAATGTTATTGTTTAAAGCGTATTTAAGCGCTTAAAACCATCAAAATAAGCATGAAAATCACTTTTAATAACTGGATTTTGATCAGAGAACCACAGTAAATCACACAAAGTACAACTTATGTAATATGTCTGGAACGAATCTAAAGTAGGAAACGAAAGTTTTCTCGTGTTTTCCACGTCTAAAATGCATGAAATAACACTGTTCTATTGCTGAATATTGTTAGGAAATAGATTGAAACAAATCTGCCGATGGCATCTACAATTCTTGATGGAAATCGCTTATTTCTCTAATGTTATTGTTTAAAGCGTATTTAAGCGCTTAAAACCATCAAAATAAGCATGAAAATCACTATTTTAATAACTGGATTTTGATCAGAGAACCACAGTAAATCACACAAAGTACAACTTATGTAATATGTCTGGAACGAATCTAAAGTAGGAAACGAAAGTTTTCTCGTGTTTTCCACGTCTAAAATGCATGAAATAACACTGTTCTATTGCTGAATATTGTTAGGAAATAGATTGAAACAAATCTGCCGATGGCATCTACAATTCTTGATGGAAATCGCTTATTTCTCTAATGTTATTGTTTAAAGCGTATTTAAGCGCTTAAAACCATCAAAATAAGCATGAAAATCACTATTTTAATAACTGGATTTTGATCAGAGAACCACAGTAAATCACACAAAGTACAACTTATGTAATATGTCTGGAACGAATCTAAAGTAGAAACGAAAGTTTTCTCGTGTTTCCACGTCTAAAATGCATGAAATAACACTGTTCTATTGCTGAATATTGTTAGGAAATAGATTGAAACAAATCTGCCGATGGCATCTACAATTCTTGATGGAAATCGCTTATTTCTCTAATGTTATTGTTTAAAGCGTATTTAAGCGCTTAAAACCATCAAAATAAGCATGAAAATCACTATTTTAATAACTGGATTTTGATCAGAGAACCACAGTAAATCACACAAAGTACAACTTATGTAATATGTCTGGAACGAATCTAAAGTAGAAACGAAAGTTTTCTCGTGTTTTCCACGTCTAAAATGCATGAAATAACACTGTTCTATTGCTGAATATTGTTAGGAAATAGATTGAAACAAATCTGCCGATGGCATCTACAATTCTTGATGGAAATCGCTTATTTCTCTAATGTTATTGTTTAAAGCGTATTTAAGCGCTTAAAAACATCAAAATAAGCATGAAAATCACTATTTTAATAACTGGATTTGATCAGAGAACCACAGTAAATCACACAAAGTACAACTTATGTAATATGTGGAACGAATCTAAAGTAGAAACGAAAGTTTTCTCGTGTTTTCCACGTAAAATGCATGAAATAACACTGTTCTATTGCTGAATATTGTTAGGAAATAGATTGAAACAAATCTGCCGATGGCATCTACAATTCTTGATGGAAATCGCTTATTTCTCTAATGTTATTGTTTAAAGCGTATTTAAGCGCTTAAAACCATCAAAATAAGCATGAAAATCACTATTTTAATAACTGGATTTGATCAGAGAACCACAGTAAATCACACAAAGTACAACTTATGTAATATGTCTGGAACGAATCTAAAGTAGGAAACGAAAGTTTTCTCGTGTTTTCCACGTCTAAAATGCATGAAATAACACTGTTCTATTGCTGAATATTGTTAGGAAATAGATTGAAACAAATCTGCCGATGGCATCTACAATTCTTGATGGAAATCGCTTATTTCTCTAATGTTATTGTTTAAAGCGTATTTAAGCGCTTAAAACCATCAAAATAAGCATGAAAATCACTATTTTAATAACTGGATTTGATCAGAGAACCACAGTAAATCACACAAAGTACAACTTATGTAATATGTCTGGAACGAATCTAAAGTAGGAAACGAAAGTTTTCTCGTGTTTCCACGTCTAAAATGCATGAAATAACACTGTTCTATTGCTGAATATTGTTAGGAAATAGATTGAAACAAATCTGCCGATGGCATCTACAATTCTTGATGGAAATCGCTTATTTCTCTAATGTTATTGTTTAAAGCGTATTTAAGCGCTTAAAACCATCAAAATAAGCATGAAAATCACTATTTTAATAACTGGATTTCGATCAGAGAACCACAGTAAATCACACAAAGTACAACTTATGTAATATGTCTGGAACGAATCTAAAGTAGGAAACGAAAGTTTTCTCGTGTTTCCACGTCTAAAATGCATGAAATAACACTGTTCTATTGCTGAATATTGTTAGGAAATAGATTGAAACAAATCTGCCGATGGCATCTACAATTCTTGATGGAAATCGCTTATTTCTCTAATGTTATTGTTTAAAGCGTATTTAAGCGCTTAAAACATCAAAATAAGCATGAAAATCACTATTTTAATAACTGGATTTTGATCAGAGAACCACAGTAAATCACACAAAGTACAACTTATGTAATATGTCTGGAACGAATCTAAAGTAGGAAACGAAAGTTTTCTCGTGTTTTCCACGTCTAAAATGCATGAAATAACACTGTTCTATTGCTGAATATTGTTAGGAAATAGATTGAAACAAATCTGCCGATGGCATCTACAATTCTTGATGGAAATCGCTTATTTCTCTAATGTTATTGTTTAAAGCGTATTTAAGCGCTTAAAACCATCAAAATAAGCATGAAAATCACTATTTTAATAACTGGATTTGATCAGAGAACCACAGTAAATCACACAAAGTACAACTTATGTAATATGTCTGGAACGAATCTAAAGTAGGAAACGAAAGTTTTCTCGTGTTTCCACGTCTAAAATGCATGAAATAACACTGTTTATTGCTGAATATTGTTAGGAAATAGATTGAAACAAATCTGCCGATGGCATCTACAATTCTTGATGGAAATCGCTTATTTCTCTAATGTTATTGTTTAAAGCGTATTTAAGCGCTTAAAACCATCAAAATAAGCATGAAAATCACTATTTTAATAACTGGATTTTGATCAGAACCACAGTAAATCACACAAAGTACAACTTATGTAATATGTCTGGAACGAATCTAAAGTAGGAAACGAAAGTTTTCTCGTGTTTTCCACGTCTAAAATGCATGAAATAACACTGTTCTATTGCTGAATATTGTTAGGAAATAGATTGAAACAAATCTGCCGATGGCATCTACAATTCTTGATGGAAATCGCTTATTTCTCTAATGTTATTGTTTAAAGCGTATTTAAGCGCTTAAAACCATCAAAATAAGCATGAAAATCACTATTTTAATAACTGGATTTGATCAGAGAACCACAGTAAATCACACAAAGTACAACTTATGTAATATGTCTGGAACGAATCTAAAGTAGGAAACGAAAGTTTTCTCGTGTTTTCCACGTCTAAAATGCATGAAATAACACTGTTCTATTGCTGAATATTGTTAGGAAATAGATTGAAACAAATCTGCCGATGGCATCTACAATTCTTGATGGAAATCGCTTATTTCTCTAATGTTATTGTTTAAAGCGTATTTAAGCGCTTAAAACATCAAAATAAGCATGAAAATCACTATTTTAATAACTGGATTTGATCAGAGAACCACAGTAAATCACAAAGTACAACTTATGTAATATGTCTGGAACGAATCTAAAGTAGGAAACGAAAGTTTTCTCGTGTTTTCCACGTCTAAAATGCATGAAATAACACTGTTCTATTGCTGAATATTGTTAGGAAATAGATTGAAACAAATCTGCCGATGGCATCTACAATTCTTGATGGAAATCGCTTATTTCTCTAATGTTATTGTTTAAAGCGTATTTAAGCGCTTAAAACCATCAAAATAAGCATGAAAATCACTATTTTAATAACTGGATTTTGATCAGAGAACCACAGTAAATCACACAAAGTACAACTTATGTAATATGTCTGGAACGAATCTAAAGTAGGAAACGAAAGTTTTCTCGTGTTTTCCACGTCTAAAATGCATGAAATAACACTGTTCTATTGCTGAATATTGTTAGGAAATAGATTGAAACAAATCTGCCGATGGCATCTACAATTCTTGATGGAAATCGCTTATTTCTCTAATGTTATTGTTTAAAGCGTATTTAAGCGCTTAAAACCATCAAAATAAGCATGAAAATCACTATTTTAATAACTGGATTTTGATCAGAGAACCACAGTAAATCACACAAAGTACAACTTATGTAATATGTCTGGAACGAATCTAAAGTAGGAAACGAAAGTTTTCTCGTGTTTTCCACGTCTAAAATGCATGAAATAACACTGTTCTATTGCTGAATATTGTTAGGAAATAGATTGAAACAAATCTGCCGATGGCATCTACAATTCTTGATGGAAATCGCTTATTTCTCTAATGTTATTGTTTAAAGCGTATTTAAGCGCTTAAAACATCAAAATAAGCATGAAAATCACTATTTTAATAACTGGATTTTGATCAGAGAACCACAGTAAATCACACAAAGTACAACTTATGTAATATGTCTGGAACGAATCTAAAGTAGGAAACGAAAGTTTTCTCGTGTTTTCCACGTCTAAAATGCATGAAATAACACTGTTCTATTGCTGAATATTGTTAGGAAATAGATTGAAACAAATCTGCCGATGGCATCTACAATTCTTGATGGAAATCGCTTATTTCTCTAATGTTATTGTTTAAAGCGTATTTAAGCGCTTAAAACCATCAAAATAAGCATGAAAATCACTATTTTAATAACTGGATTTGATCAGAGAACCACAGTAAATCACACAAAGTACAACTTATGTAATATGTCTGGAACGAATCTAAAGTAGGAAACGAAAGTTTTCTCGTGTTTTCCACGTCTAAAATGCATGAAATAACACTGTTCTATTGCTGAATATTGTTAGGAAATAGATTGAAACAAATCTGCCGATGGCATCTACAATTCTTGATGGAAATCGCTTATTTCTCTAATGTTATTGTTTAAAGCGTATTTAAGCGCTTAAAAACCATCAAATAAGCATGAAAATCACTATTTTAATAACTGGATTTTGATCAGAGAACCACAGTAAATCACACAAAGTACAACTTATGTAATATGTCTGGAACGAATCTAAAGTAGGAAACGAAAGTTTTCTCGTGTTTTCCACGTCTAAAATGCATGAAATAACACTGTTCTATTGCTGAATATTGTTAGGAAATAGATTGAAACAAATCTGCCGATGGCATCTACAATTCTTGATGGAAATCGCTTATTTCTCTAATGTTATTGTTTAAAGCGTATTTAAGCGCTTAAAACCATCAAAATAAGCATGAAAATCACTATTTTAATAACTGGATTTTGATCAGAGAACCACAGTAAATCACACAAAGTACAACTTATGTAATATGTCTGGAACGAATCTAAAGTAGGAAACGAAAGTTTTCTCGTGTTTTCCACGTCTAAAATGCATGAAATAACACTGTTCTATTGCTGAATATTGTTAGGAAATAGATTGAAACAAATCTGCCGATGGCATCTACAATTCTTGATGGAAATCGCTTATTTCTCTAATGTTATTGTTTAAAGCGTATTTAAGCGCTTAAAACCATCAAAATAAGCATGAAAATCACTATTTTAATAACTGGATTTTGATCAGAGAACCACAGTAAATCACACAAAGTACAACTTATGTAATATGTCTGGAACGAATCTAAAGTAGGAAACGAAAGTTTTCTCGTTTTTCCACGTCTAAAATGCATGAAATAACACTGTTCTATTGCTGAATATTGTTAGGAAATAGATTGAAACAAATCTGCCGATGGCATCTACAATTCTTGATGGAAATCGCTTATTTCTCTAATGTTATTGTTTAAAGCGTATTTAAGCGCTTAAAACCATCAAAATAAGCATGAAAATCACTATTTTAATAACTGGATTTTGATCAGAGAACCACAGTAAATCACACAAAGTACAACTTATGTAATATGTCTGGAACGAATCTAAAGTAGGAAACGAAAGTTTTCTCGTGTTTTCCACGTCTAAAATGCATGAAATA
>JACMZG010001398.1:0-10058 GCA_018340805.1 Microvelia longipes | reverse complement strand
TAACAAATTTTAGTCTTAAAATTTTGAATAAAGTTTAAAATAAATGAATTAAATTTAATAAATTAATTACACTTTCTTGTTCATATTTTACTTGATATTCTTTACTAATATCTTTACTTGAATATCTTTACTTGATATCTTTACTAAGATATTCTTTAGACAATCTTAATAAATTAGTATGTTTTTACAAGGAATTATAAAGGTTTTAAAAGTTACAAATTAAAATTACAATTTTAGTCTAACATTTGAAATTAAAGGTTTAAAATAATGAATTAAATTAATTTAATTAATTAACTTTCTTGTCAATATTTTCCTTGATATTCTTTACTAATATCTTTAGCTTGAATAGTCTTTTCTTGAATATCTTTACTAAGATTATCTTTAGACAATCCTTAATAAAATAGTATGTTTTTTAAAGGAATTATAAAGGTTTCATAAGTTTCAAATAATTAAAAATTTTAGTCTAAAATTTGAAATTAAAGTTTAAACTTACTTTACTAAGATATTCTTTAGACAATCCTTAATAAAATTAGTATGTTTTAAAGGAATTATAAAGGTTATAAAGTTACAAATGAAATTAACAAATTTTTAGTCTAAAATTTGAAATAAAAGTTTAAAAAATGACTTCTTTACTTGAATATCTTTACTTGAATATCTTTACTAAGATATTCTTTAGACAATTTAGACAATCTAATTAACCTTCTTGTCATATTTACTTGATATTCTCTAATATCTTACTTGAATATCTTTACTTGAATATCTTTACTAAGATATTCTTAGACAATCCTTAATAAAATTAGTAGTTTTTAAAGAATTATAAAGGTTTATAAAGTTACAAATAAATTAACAAATTTTAGTCTAAAATTTGAAATTAAAGTTTAAAATAATGAATTAAAAATTAATTAATTAACTTTTCTTGTCATATTTTACTTGATATTCTTTACTAATATTACTTGAATATCTTTACTTGAATAAATCTTACTAAGATATTCTTTAGACAATCCTTAAAAAAATTAGTATGTTTTAAAGGAATTATAAAGGTTATAAAGTTACAAATAAATTAACAAATTTTAGTCTAAAATTTGAAATTAAAGTTTAAAATAATGAATTAAATTAATTAATTAATTAACTTTCTTGTCATATTTTTACTTTATATTCTTTACTTATATTTTAACTTGAATATCTTTACTTGAAATATTCTTTTAGACAATCCTTTAGACAATTAATTAACTTTCTTGTCATATTTTACTTGATATTCTTTACTAAATCTTTACTTGAATATCTTTACTAAGATATTCTTTAGAATGCCTTAATAAAATTAGTATGTTTTAAAGGAATTATAAAGGTTATAAAGTACAAATAAATTAACAAATTTTAGTCTAAATTTGAAATTAAAGTTTAAAATAATAATTAAATTAATTAATAATTAACTTTCTTGCATATTTTACTTGATATTCTTACTAATACTTTACTTGAATACTTTATGAATATTCTTTACTAAGATATTCTTTAGACATCCTTAATAAAATTAGTATGTTTTAAAGGAATTATAAAGGTTTAAAGTACAAATAAATAACAAATTTTAGTCTAAAATTTGAAATTAAAGTTTTAAAATAATGAATTAAATTAATTAATTAATTAACATATTTTTAATATTCTTTACATATCTTTACTTGAATATCTTTACTGAGATATTCTTTAGACAAAATTAAAAATTAGTATGTTTTAAAGGAATTATAAAGGTTTAAAGTTACAAATAAATTAACAAATTTAGTCTAAAATTTGAAATTAAAGTTTAAAATATCTTTACTAAGATATTCTTTAGACAATCCTTAATAAAATTAGTATGTTTTAAAGGAATTATAAAGGTTTTAAAGTTACAAATAATTAACAATTTTAGTCTAAATTTGAAATTAAAGTTTTAAATAATTGAATAAATTAATTAATTAATTAACTTTCTTGTCATATTTTACTTTATATTCTTTACTTATATCTTTACTTGAATATCTTTACTTGAATATCTTTACTAAGATATTCTTTAGACAATCCTTTAGACAATTAATTAACTTTTTGTCATATTTTACTTGATATTCTTTATAATATCTTACTTGAAATTCTTGAATATCTTTACTAAGATATTCTTTAGACATCCTTAATAAAATTAGTATGTTTAAAGGAATTATAAAGGTTATAAAGTTACAAATAAATTAAAAATTTTAGTCTAAAATTTGAAATTAAAGTTTAAAATATGAATTAAATTAATTAATTAATTAACTTTCTTGTCATATTTTACTTGATATTCTTTACTAATATCTTTACTTGAATATCTTTACTGAATATCTTTACTAAGATATTCTTTAGACAATCCTTAATAAAATTAGTATGTTTTAAGGATTATAAAGGTTATAAAGTTAATAAATTAACAAATTTTAGTCTAAAATTTGAAATTAAAGTTTAAAATAATGAATTAAATTTAATAATTAATTAAACTTTCTTGTCATATTTTACTTGATTTCTTTCTATATCTTTACTTGAATATCTTTACTTGAATATCTTTACTAAGATATTCTTTAGACAATCCTTAATAAAATTAGTATGTTTTTTAAAGGAAATTAAAGGTTATAAGTTACAAATAAATTAACAATTTTAGTCTAAAATTTGAATTAAAGTTTAAAATAATGAATTAAATTAATTAAATTAATTAACTTTCTTGTCATATTTTACTTGATATTCTTTACTAATATTACTTTACTTGAATATCTTTACTAAGATATTCTTTAGACAATCCTTAATAAAATTAGTATGTTTTAAAGGAATTATAAAGGTTATAAAGTTACAAATAAATTAACAAATTTTAGTCTAAAATTGAAATTAAAGTTTATATCTTTACTAAATATTCTTTAGACAATCTTAATAAAATTAGTATGTTTTAAAGGAATTATAAAGGTTATAAAGTTACAAATAAATTAACAAATTTTAGTCTAAATTTGAAATTAAGTTTAAAATAATGAATTAAATTAATTAATTAATTAATTTCTTGTCATTTACTTTATATTCTTTACTTAATCTTTACTTGAATATCTTTACTTGATATCTTTTACTAAGATATTCTTTAGACAATCCTTTAGAAATTATTAATTTTAACTTGTCCATATTTACTTTGATATTCTTTATAATTATCTTTACTTGAATATCTTTACTTGAATATCTTTACTAAGATATTCTTTAGACAATCCTTAATAAAATTAGTATGTTTTAAAGGAATTATAAAGTTATAAGTTACAAATAAATTAACAATTTTAGTCTAAAATTTGAAATTAAAGTTTAAAATAATGAATTAAATTAAATTAATTAATTAACTTCTTGTCATATTTTACTTGATATTCTTTACTATATCTTTACTTGAATATCTTTATTGAATATCTTTACTAAGATATTCTTTAGACAATCCTTAATAAAATTAGTATGTTTTAAAGGAATTATAAAGGTTAAAAGTTACAAATAAATTAACAAATTTTAGTCTAAATTTGAAATTAAAGTTTAAAATAATGATTAAATTAATTAATTAATTAACTTTCTTGTTATTTTACTTGATATACTTTCTTTACTTGAATATCTTTACTTGAATATCTTTACTTAAGATATTCTTTAGACAATCCTTAATAATTAGTATGTTTTAAAGGATTATAAAGGTTATAAAGTTACAAATAAATTAACAAATTTTAGTCTAAAATTTGAAATTAAAGTTTTAATAATGATTACATTAATTAATAACTTCTTGTCATATTTTACTTGATATTCTTTACTTATACTTGAAAATTTTACTTTAATATCTTTACTAAGATATTCTTTAGACAATCCTTAATAAAATTAGTATGTTTTAAAGGAATTATAAGGTTATAAAGTTACAAATAAATTAACAAATTTTGTCTAAAATTTGAAATTAAAGTTTAAATAATGAATTAAATTAATTAATTAATTAACTTTCTTGTCATATTTTACTTGATATTCTTTACTAATATCTTTACTTGTATCTTTTACTTGAATATCTTTACTAAGATATTTCTTTAGACAATCCTTAATAAAAATTAGTATGTTTTAAAGGATTATAAAGGTTATAAAGTTACAATAAATTAACAATTTTAGTCTAAAATTTGAAATTAAAGTTTAAATATCTTTACTAAGATATTCTTAGACAATCCTTAATAAAATTAGTATGTTTTAAAGGAATTATAAAGGTTATAAAGTTACAATAATTAACAATTTTAGTCTAAAATTTGATTAAGTTTAAAATTAATGAATTAATTAATTAATTAATTAACTTTTTGTTAATTTTACTTTATATTCTTTACTTATATCTTACTTGAATATCTTTACTAAGAATTCTTTAACAATCCTTTAGACAATTAATTAACTTTCTTGTCATATTTTACTTGATATTCTTTCTAATATCTTTACTTATATTACTTGAATATCCTTTACTAAGATATTCTTTAGACAATCCTTAATAATTAGTATGTTTTAAAGGAATTATAAAGGTTATAAAGTTAAATAAATTACAAATTTTAGTCTAAAATGAAATTAAAGTTTAAAATAATGAATTAAATTAATTAATTAATTAACTTTCTTGTCATTTTACTTGTCTTTACTAATATCTTTACTTGAATATTCTTAGAATTCTTTAAAGACTTTAGTTTTAAAATTAGTATGTTTTAAAGGAATTATAAAGGTTATAAAGTTACAAATAAATTAAATTTTAGTCTAAAATTTGAATTTAAAGTTTAAATAATGAATTAAATTAAATTATTACTTTCTTGTCATATTTTACTTGATATTCTTTACTTATATCTTTACTTGAATATCTTTTGAATATCTTTACTAAGATATTCTTTGACAATCCTTTAATTAATTAATTTCTTGATAATTTTTACTTGATATTCTTTACTAATATTTATTGAATATCTTACTAAATATTCTTTAGACAATCCTTAATAAAATTAGTATGTTTTTAAGGAATTATAAAGGTTTAAAGTTACAAATAAATTAACAAATTTTAGTCTAAAATTTGAAATTAAGTTTAAATAATGAATTAAATTAATTAAATTAATTAACTTTCTTGTCATATTTTACTTGATATTCTTTACTTAATATCTTTTAACTTGAATATCTTTACTTGAATATCTTTCTAAGATATTCTTTAGACAATCCTTAATAATTAGTATGTTTTAAAGAATTATAAGGTTATAAAGTTACAATAAATAACAAATTTTAGTCTAAAATTTGAAATTAAAGTTTAAATAATGAATTAAATAATTAATTAATTAACTTTTTGTCATATTTTACTTGATATTCTTTACTAATAACTTATCTTTACTTGATATATTTACTAAGATATTCTTTTAGAATCCTTATGAATAGTATGTTTTAGGAATATAAAGGTTTAAGTTACAAATAAATTAACTTTTTAGTCTAAAATTTGAAATTAAAGTTTAAATATCTTTACTTAGATATTCTTTAGACAATCTTAATAAATTAGTATGTTTAAAGGAATTATAAAGGTTTAAAGTTACAAATAAGTTAACAATTTTAGTCTAAAATTTGAAATTAAAGTTTAAAATAATGAATTAAATTAATTAATTAATTACTTTCTTGTCATATTTTACTTTATATTCTTTATAATATCTTTATTGAATATCTTTACTTGAATATTCTTTACTAAGATATTCTTTACAATCCTTTAGACAATTAATTACTTTCTTGTCTATATTTACTTGATATTTTTCATAATATCTTTACTTTGAATATTCTTTACTTGAATTCTTTACTAAGATATTCTATTAGACATCTTATTTAAAATTGTATGTTTTTAAGGAATTATAAGTTTTAAGTTACAAATAAATTAACAATTTTGTCTAAAATTTGAAATTAAAGTTTAAATAATGAATTAATTAATTATTAATTAATTTTCTTGTAATCTTTTACTTGATTTTTACTAATTCTTTACTTGAATATCTTTACTTGATATTTTACAGATATTCTTTAGACAATCCTTATAATTAGTATGTTTTAAAGGATTATTAAGGTTATTTAAAGTTACAAATAAATTAACAAATTTTAGTCTAAAATTTGAAATTAGTTTGAAAATATGAATTAAATTAATTAATTAATTAACTTTCTTGTCATATTTTACTTGATATTTCTTTACTAATATCTTTACTTGAATATCCTTGAATATGTCTTTACTAAGATTTCTTTAGAACCTTAATAAATAGTTGTTTTTAAGGAATTATAAAGGTTATAAGTTACAAATTTAACAAATTTTAGTCTAAAAATTTGAATTAAGTTTCAATATGATTAAAATAATTAATTAATTAACTTTCTTGTTCATATTTTACTTGATTTTTCTATATTATCTTTACTGAATATCTTTACTTAGATATTCTTTTTAGACAATCCTTATAAAATAAGTATGTTTTAAAGGATTTAAAGGTTTAAGTTAAAATAAATTAACAAATTTTTAGTCTAAAGAATTAAAGTTTTAAATTCTTTACTAGATATTCTTTTAGGACATCTTATAAATTATAGGTTTTAAGGATTTAAAGGTTTATAAGTTACAAATGAATTAAAAATTTTGTCTAATTTTGAAATTAAGTTAAAATATGAATTTAATTAATTAATTAATTAACTTTTTGGTATTTTTTATTGCTATTCTTTATATTCTTACTTATTCTTTCTTGATTCTTTACTAAGTTTCTTTAGAAATCCGTATAAATTAGTATGTTTTTAAAGGATTATAAAGGTTATAAGTTAAATAAATTAAAATTTAGTCTAATTTGAAAATTTAAAGTTTATAATGGATTAAATTAATTAATTAATTACTTTCTGTTATTTTACTTTATATTCTTTACTAAATCTTACTTGAATATCTTTACTTGATATCTTTCTAGTATTCTTTAGACATCCTTTAGCATTATTAAACTGTTCGTGTATATTGTATTGATTATTCTTTACTAAATCTTTCTTGAATATCTTTCTTGATATCTTTACTAGTATTCTTTAGACATCCTTATAATTTAGTATGTTTTAAAGGAATTTAAGGTTATAAGTTTACAAATAATTAAAATTTTAGTCTAAATTTTGAATTAAGGTTAAAATAATGAATTAAATTTAATTAACTTTCTTGTATATGTTTACTGTATTCTGTTCTTGGAATATGCTTTACTTGAATTCTTTTTAAGATATTTTAGACAATCCTTAATAAATTAGTATGTTTTAGGAATTATAAGGTTATAAGTTACAAATAAATAAAATTTAGTTAAAATTTGAATTAAGTTTAAAATAATGAATTTAATTATTTAATTAATTACTTTTTGTCATATTTTTTTTTAGTGCTTTCTTTACTATTTTTCTTGGATTCTTTTACTTGGATATCTTTACTAGATATTTTTAGCATCTTAATAAAACATTAGTATGTTTTAAAGGATTATAAGGGTTTGAAAGTTACAAATAATAACAAATTTAGTCTAAATTTTGAAATTAAAGTTTAAAATAATGAATTTAAATTAATTAATTATTAAATTTGTTGTCTATTTTACTTGATTCTTTACTAATATCTTTTACTTGGAATATCTTTATTGATATCTTGACTAAGATATTTTTAAGACAGTTATAATTGTAATGTTTTAGGAATTATAAAGTTTATAAAGTTCAAATAATAACAAATTTTAGTCTAAATTGAATTAAGGTTTTAAATTCTTTTATAGATTTCTTTAGACAATGCTTATAAAATGTATGTTTTAAGAATTATAGGTTATGAAGTTACCAATAAATTAACATTTTGTCAAAATTTGAAATTAAAGTTTAAATATGAATTAAATTAATCAAATTAATTAACTTTCTTGTATAGTTTTAACTTTATATTCTTTACTTTATATCTTTATTAATATCTTTCTTGATTAATCTTTACTAGATATTCTTTAGACAATCTTTGACAATTAATTACTTTTTGTCATATTTTACTTGATATTCTATTTATATATCTTTTCTTGTTATACTTTATAAGATTTCTTTAGGACATCGCTTTATAATTGTTGTGTTTAAGGAATTATTAGGTTATAAGTTACAATAAATTAAAAATTTTAGGTCTAAATTTCTTAATTAAAGTTTAAATATGAATTAATTTAAATTATTATTTAACTTTTGTCATATTTTATTGATATTCTTTCTAAATATCTTCTTGAATATCTTTCTTGAATATCTTTCTAGTATTTCTTTAGAAATTCTTAATAATTAGTATGTTTTAAGGAATTATTAAGGTTTATAAGTTACAAATAATTAACATGTTAGTTAAATTTTGAAATAAGTTAAATAATGAATTAATTATTAATTAATTATTTTTGTATATTACTTGTATTCTTTACTATATCTTTACTTGAATATCTTACTTGATATTTTTACTAAGATATTCTTTAGACAATCTTAATAAAATGTATGTTTTAAAGGATTATAAAGGTTATAAGTTACAATAATTACAAATTTTGTCTAAAATTTGAAATTAAAGTTTAAAATTCTTTACTAAATATTTTAGCATCTGTAATAAATTAGTATGTTTAAAGGAATTATAAAGGTTTTAAGTTACAAATAAGTTAAACAAATTTTAGTCTAAAATTGAAATTAAAGTTTAAAAATAATGAATTTAAATTAATTATTATTAACTTTCTTGTCATTTTTACTTTATATTCTTTATTATATCTTTATTGAATTCTTTACTTGAATATGTTTACTAAGATATCCTTTAGACATCTTTGCATTAATTAACTTTCTTGTCTTATTTTACTTGTATTTTTCTATTTTTATTGATATCTTTCTTGATATCTTTACTAACGTATTCTTTAGACTCCTTAATAAAATATGTATGTTTTAAAAGGAATTATAAAGGTTATAAAGTTACAATAAGTAACAATTTTAGTCTAAATTTTGAAATTAGTTTAAAAATGAATTTAAATTAATTAATATTTACCTTTCTTGTCTATTTTATTGATATTCTTTATAATTTTGTTACTGTGAATATTCTTTACTTGAATATCTTTCTAAGGATATTCTTTAGACACTCTTATAAATTAGTATGTTTTAAGAATTTATAAAGGTTTAAGTTTAAAAAATTAACAAATTTTAGTCTAAAATTGAAATAAAGTTTAAAAAAGATAAATTAATTATTATTAATTCTTGTCTATTTTACTTGATATTCTTTTATATCTTTACTTTGAATATCTTTGAATATTCTTTAGTAGTATTTGTTTAGGCATCCTTATAAAATAGTATGGTTTTTTAAAGGATTTAAAGGTTATAAAGTTACAAATAATTAAAATTTTAGACTAACAATTTGAAATTGAAAGTTTAAATAGTCTTTTATAAGATATTCTTTAGACTCCTTATAAAATAGTATGTTTTAAGGAATTAAAAGGTTGTAAGTACAAATAGTTAAAATTTTAGTCTAATTTGAAATTAAGTTTTAAATAATGAATTAAATTATGTAATTAATTAATTTCTTGTCTTTTTCTTATATTCTTTTATTATATCTTTATTGAATATCTTTCTTGATATCTTTTAAGATATTTTTTAGAAATCTTTTAGACATTAATTTAACTTTTGTCATATTTTACTTGATATTCTTTCATATATCTTTACTTGAATATCTTTACTTTGAATCTTTACTAAGATTTCTTTAGACAATCCTTATAAATGCGTATGTTTTAAAGAATTATAAGGTTTTAAGTTACAATAAATAACAAATTTTAGTCTAAAATTGTTGAAATTAAAGTTTAATTAATGAATTAAATTTAATTACTTAATTAACTTTTTGTCTTTATTACTTGATATTCTTTATATATCTTTACTTGATATCTTTACTTGATTCTTTCTAAGATATTCTTTAAGACAATCGTAATAAATTGTTTGTTTTAAAGGAATTATAAAGGTTATTCAAGTTACAAATAATTACAAGATTTAGTTTAAAATTTGAATTAAGTTGAAAATAATGAATTAAATTTATTAATTAT
>JACMZG010001397.1:0-10073 GCA_018340805.1 Microvelia longipes | reverse complement strand
AAACTTGTGTTGATTATATGGACTCCTGTTTAACCTTGCTGTGATGATTAATGACTCTCCTGTTAACTTGTTGTGATTTATGACTTCTTCTTACTTGTGTGATGAATAAATGACTTCTTTGCTTGTGTGATGATTAATGACTTCTTCTGTTTACTTGTGTGATGATTAATGACTTCTCCTGTTTACTTGTGTGATGATTTATGACTTTCTTCTGTTTACTTGTGATGATTAATGACTTCTTCTGTTTACTTGTGCTTTTAATGTCTTCTGTGTGATGATTAATGACTTCTTCTGTTTACTTGTGTGATGATTAATGACTTCTTCTGTTTACTTGTGTGATGATTAATGACTTCTTCTGTTACTTGTGTGAATGATTTAATGATTACTTGTGATGATGATTATGACTTCTTCTGTTTATTGTGTGATGATTAATGACTTTTCTGTTTACTTGTGTGAGATTAATGACTCTTGTTTACTTGTGTGATGATTAATGACTTCTTCTGTTACTTGTTGTGATGATTAATGACTTCTTCTGTTACCTGACTTCTTTGTACTTGTGTGATGATTAATGACTTCTTCTGTACTTGTGTGATGATTAATGACTTCTCTGTTTACTTTTGTGTGATGATTAATGACTTCTCTGTTTACTTGTGTGATGATTAATGACTTCTTCTGTTACTTGTGTTGATGATTAATGACTTCTTTGTTTACTGTGTGATGATTAATGACTTCTTCTGTTTTACTTGTTGGATGTATTATGACTTCTCTGTTTACTTGTGTGATGATTATTGTGTGATGATTAATGACTTCTTCTGTTTACTTTGTGTAATGATAATGTTCTCCTGTTTACTTGGTGATGATTAATGACTTCTTCTGTTTCTTGTGTGATGATAATGATTCTCCTGTTTATTGTGTGATGATTAATGACTTCTTCTGTTTACTTGTGTGATGATTAATGACTTTCCGTTTACTTGTGTGATGATAATGACTTCTTCTGTTTACTTGTGTGAATGATTAATTACTTCTTCTGTTTACTTGTCGATGAATTGACTTCTTCTGTTTACTTGTGTGATGATTAATGACTTCTGTTTACTGTGTACTTGTGATGATTAATGTCCTGTTTACTTGTGTGATGATTAATGACTTCTTCTGTTACTTTGCTGATGATTAATGACTTCTTCTGTTTACTGTGGATGATTAATGTTACTGTGTTGATGATTATGACTTCTTCTGTTTACTTCTGTGTGATGATTAATGACTTCTTCTGTTACTTGTGTGATGATTAATGACTTCTTCTGTTTACCTTGTGTGATGATTAATGACTTCTTCTGTTTACTTGTGTGTGATGATAATGACTTCTTCTTTGTGTGGATGATTAATGATTCTGTGTGTGATGATTAATGACTTCTGTTTACTTGTGATGTGACTTCTTGTTTACTTGTGTGATGATTAATGACTTCTTCTGTTTACTTGTGTGCTGATTATTGACTTCTTCTGTTTACTTGTGTGATGATTAATGACTTCTCTGTTTACTTGTGTGATGATTAATGACTTCTTCTGTTTACTTGTTGATTATGACTTCTTTGTTTACTTGTGTGAATTAAGACTTCTCTGTTTACTTGTGTGATGATTAATGAACTTCTTCCTGTTCTTGTGTGATGATTAATGACTTCTTCTGTTACTTGTGTGATGATTAATGACTTTACTTGTGTGATGATGTTTACTGTGTGATGGATTAATGACTTCTTCTGTTTACTTGTGTGATGATTTAATGACTTCTTCCTGTTTACCTTGTGTGATGATTAATGACTTCTTCTGTTTACTTGTGTGATGATTATGACCTTCTTTGTTTACTTGTTGATGATAATGACTTCTCTTTACTTGTGGATGATTAATGCTTCTCCTGTTACCTTGTGTGATGATTAATGACTTCTTCTGTTTACTTGTGTGATGATTAATGACTTTTCTGTTTACTTGTGTGATGATAATGATTCTCTGTTTACTTGTGTGATGATTAATGACTCTTCTGTTTACTTTGTGTGATATAATGACTTCTCCTGTTACTTTGTTTGATGATTAATGACTTCTTCTGTTTACTTGTGTGATGATTAATGACTTCTTCTGTTTTACTGTGTGTGATGATTAATGACTTCTTCGTTTACTGTGTGATGATTAATTACTTCTTCTGTTACTTGTGCGATGAATTATGATTCTTCTGTTTACTTGTGTGATGATTAATGACTTCTTCTGTGTTTTGTGATGATTAATGACTTCTCCTGTTTACTGTGTGTGATGTATGATGATTCTTCTTGTTACTTTGTGATGATTAATGACTTCTTCTGTGTACTTGTGTAGATGTTTGATCTCTGTACTTGTGTGATGATTAATGATTCTTCTGTTACTTGTGTGATGATTAATGATTCTTCTGTTTACTTGTGTGATGATTAATGACTTCTTTCTGTTATTGTGTGAGATTAATTTACTTCTCTGTTTACTTGTGCGATGAATTATGACTTTTCTGTTTACTTGTGTGATGATTAATGACTTCTTCTGTTACTGTGATGATTAATGACTTCTCTGTTACTTGTTGATGATTAATGACTTCTTCTGTTTACTTGTGTGATGATTAATGACTTCTTCTGTGTTGTGTGATGATTAATGACTCTTCGTGTTACTTGTGTGATGATTAATGATTCTTATGATGATTAACTATGACTGTTTACTTTGTTGTGAATAATGACTCTTTTTAACTTGTGTGATGATTAATGACTTCTTCTGTTTACTTGTGTGATGATTAATGACTTCTTCTGTTTACTTGTGTGATGATTAATGACTTCTTCTGTTTACTTGTGTGATGATAATGACTTCTTCTGTTTACTTGTGTGATGATTAATGACTTCTCCTGTTTACTTGTGTGATGATTAATGACTTCTTCTGTTTACTTGTGATGATTAATGACTTCTTCTGTTCTTGTGTGATTAATGATTCTTCTGTTACTTGTGATGATTAATGACTTCTTCTGTTTACTTGTGTGATGATTAATGACTTCTTCTGTTTACTTGTGTGATGATTAATGACTTCTCCGTTTACTGTGTGGACTTAATGACTTCTTCTGTTTACTTGTGTGATGATTAATGACTTCTCCTGTTTACTTGTGTGATGATTAATGACTTCTTCTGTTACTTGTGTGAATGATTAATGACTTCTTCTGTTTACTTGTGTGATGATTAATGACTTCTCCTGTTTATTGTGTGATGATTAATGGACTTTTCTGTTTACTTGTGTTGATGATAATGACTTCTTCTGTTTACTTGTGTGATGATTAATGACTTCCCTTCTCTGTTTACTTGTGTGATGATTAATGACTTCTTCTGTTTACTTGTGTGATGATTAATGACTTCTTCTGTTTACTTGTTGATGATTAATTGTGTTTACTGTTGTGATGATAATGACTTCTCTGTTTACTTGTGTGATGATTATGACTCTCTGTTAACTTGTTGATGATTATGACTTCTTCTGTTTACTTGTGTGATGATTAATGACTTCTCCTGTTACTTGTGTGATGATTAATGACTTCTCCTGTTTACTTGTGTGATGATTAATGACTTCTTCTGTTTACTTGTGTGATGATTTAATGACTTCTTACTGGTTTGACTTGTGTGATGATTAATGACTTCTTCTGTTACTTGTGTGATGATTAATGACTCTTCCTGTTTACTTTGTGTGATGATTAATGACTTCTTCTGTTAACTTGTGTGATGATTAATGATGATTCAATGACTTCTTCTGTAACTTGTGTGATGATTAATGACTTCTTCTGTTTACTTGTGTGATGATTATGACTTTTCTGTTTACTGTGCTGATGATTTTCTTGTTTACTTGTGTGAATTAATGACTTTCTCTGTTTACTTGTGTGATGATTAATGACTTCTTCTGTTTACTTGTGTGATGATTAATGATTCTCTGTTTACTTGTGTGATGATTAATGACTTCTTCTGTTTACTTGTGTGTGATGAAATGACTTCTTTCTTTTACTTGTGTGATGATTAATGACTTCTTCTGTTTACTTGTGTGATGTAATTACTTCTTCTGTTACTTGTGCGATGATTATGACTTCTTCTGTTTACTGTGTGATGAATTAATGACTTCTTCTGTTACTTGTGGATGATTATGACTTCTCCTGTTTACTTGTGTGATGATTAAGACTTCTCTGTTTACTTGTGTGATGATTAATGACTTCTTCTGTGTACTTGTGTATGATTCAATGATTCTTCTGTTTACTTGTGTGATGATTAATGACTTTCTGTTTAACTGTGTGATGATAATGACTTCTCCTGTTTACTTGTGTGATGATTAATGACTTCTTCTGTTTACTTGTGTGATGATTAATGACTTCTTCTGTTTACTTGTGTGATGATTAATGACTTCTTCTGTTACTTGTGTGATGATAATGACTTCTCCTGTTTACTTGTGTGATGAATTAATGACTTCTTCTGTTTACTTGTGTGATGATTAATGACTTCTTCTGTTTACTTGTGTTGATGATTAATGATTCTCCTGTTTTATTGTGTAATGATTAATGATTAATGACTTCTTTCTGTTTACTTGTGTGATGATTAATGACTTCTCCTGTTTACTTGTGTGATATTAAGACTTCTTCTGTTTACTTGTGTATGATAATGACTTCTTCTGTTAACTTGTGTTATGATTAATGACTCTTCTGTTACTTGTGTGATGATTATTACTTCTTCTGTTTACTTGTGCGATGAATTAATGATTCTTCTGTTTACTTGTGTGATGATTAATGACTTCTTCTGTTACTTGTGTGATGATTAATGACTTCTCTGTTAATTGTGTGATGATTAATGACTTCTTCTGTTTACTTGTTGTGATGATTAATGACTTCTTCTGTTTACTTGTGTGATGATTAATGAGTTCTTTGTTTACTTGTGTTGGATTATTTAATGACTTCTTCTGTTTACTTGTGTGATGATTAATGACTTCTTGCTGTTTACTTCTGTGATGATTTTGACTTCTTCTGTTACTTGTGTGGATTAAACTTCTGACATGTTATGATTCTTCTGTTTACTTGTGTGATGATTATGACTTCTTCTTGTATTGTGTTGATGATTAATGACTTTCTGTTTACTTGTGTGATGATAATGACTTCTTCTGTTACTTGTGTGATGATTAATGACTTCTTCTGTTTACACTTGTGTGATGATTAATGACTTCTTCTTGTTTACTTGTGTGATGATTAATGACTTCTTCTGTTTACTTGTGTGATGATTAATGACTTCTTCTGTTTACTTGTGTGTGTGTACTTGTTGTGATTAATGACTTCTTCTGTTTTACTTGTGTGATGATTAATGACTTCTTTGTTTACTTGCTGTGATGATTAATGACTTTTCTTTCTGATTAATGACTTCTGTTTACTTGTGATGATTAATGACTTCTTCTGTTTACTTGTGTGATGATTAATGACTTCTTCTGTTTACTTGTGTGATGATTAATGACTTCTCCTGTTTACTTGTGTGATGATTAATGACTTCTTCTGTTTATGTGTGATGATTAATGACTTCTTCTGTTTACTTGTGTGATGATTAATGACTTCTTCTGTTTACTTGTTGATGATTGACTTTCTTGTGTGATGATTAATGACTTCTTCTGTTTACTTGTGTGATGATAATGACTTCTTCTGTTTACTTGTTGTGATTAATGACTTCTCCTGTTGATGTTAATGACTTCTTCTGTTACTTGTGTGATGATTAATGAGTTCTCTGTTTACTTGTGTGATGATTAATGACTTCTTCTGTTTACTTGTGTGAATGATTAATGACTTCTTCTGTTTACTTGTGTGATGATGACTTTTCTTTTACTTGTGTGATGATTAATACTTCTTTCCTGTTTACTTGTGTGATGATTATTATGACTTCTTCTGTTTACGTTGTGTGAATGAATTAATGACTTCCTCCTGTTTACTTGACTTCTCCTGTTTACTTGTGTGATGATTAATGACTTCTTCTGTTTAACTTGTGTGATGATTAATGACTTCTCTTTGTTACTTGTGTGATGATTAATGACTTCTTCTGTTTACTTGTGTGAATGATTAATGACTTCTTCTGTTTACTTGTGTGATGATTAATGACTTCTTTGTTACTTGTGTGATGAATTAATGACTTCTTCTGTTTACTTGTGTGTGATTAATGACTTCTTCTGTTTTTACTTGTGTGATGAATGACTTCTTCTGTTTACTTGTGTGATGATTAATGACTTCCTGTTTCTGTTTACTTGTGTGATGATTAATGACTTCTTCCTGTTTACTGTTACTTGTGTGATGATTAATGACTTCTTCTGTTTTACTTGTGTGATTTAATGACTTCTTCTGTTACTTGTGTGATGTTAATGGACTTCTTTCTGTTTACTTGTGTGACTGATGATTAATGACTTCTTCTGTTTACTGTGTGTGGATGATTAATGACTTCTTCTGTTTACTTGTGTGATGTCTGACTTGTGGATGAAATGACTTCTTCTGTTTACTTGTGTGATGATTAATGACTCTTCTGTTACTTGTGTGATGATTAATGACTCTTCTGTGTTGATGATTAATGACTTCTTCTGTTAACTTGTGTGATTAATGACTTCCTTCTGTGTGTGTGATGATTATGATGTTCTTCTTCTGTTTACTTGTGTGATGATTGATGACTTCTTCTGTTTTACTTGTGTGATGATTAATGACTTCTCCTGTTTACTTGTGTGATGATTAATGACTTCTTCTGTTTACTTGTGTGATGATTAATGACTTCTTCTGTTACTTGTGTGATGATTAATGACTTCTTCTGTTTACTTGTGTGATGATTAATGACTTCTCTGTTACTTGTGTGATGATTAATGACTTCTCCTGTTTACTTGTGTGATGATTAATGATTCTTCTGTTTACTTGTGTGATGATTTGACTTCTTCTGACTTGTGTGATGATTAATGACTCTCTGTTTTACTTGTGTGATGATTAATGACTTCTTCTGTTTACTTGTGTGATGATTAATGACTTCTTCTGTTTACTTGTGTGATGATTAATGACTTCTTCTGTTTACTTGTGTGATGATTTAATGACTTCTTCTTCTGTTTACTTGTGTGATGATTAATGACTTCTTCTGTTTACTTGTGATGATTAATGACTTCTTCTGTTTACTTGTGTGTGATTAATGACTTCTTCTGTTTCTTGTGTGATGATTAATGACTTCTTCTGTTTTACTTGTGTGATGATTAATGTTTACTTGTGTGATGATTTATGACTTTCTGTTTCTTGTGTGATGATTAATGACTTCTTCTGTTTACTTGTGTGATGATTAAGATAACTTGTGTGATTAATGATGACTTGTGTGATGAATAATGACTTCTGTTTACTTGTGTGATGATTAATGCTTCTTCTGTTAACTTGTGTGATGATTAATGATGTTTACTTGTGTGATGATAATGACTTCTTCTGTTTACTTGTGTGATGATTAATGACTTCTTTCTGTTTACTTGTGTGATGATTAATGACTTCTTCTGTTTACTTGTGTGATGATTAATGACTGTTTACTTGTGTGATGATTAATGACTTCTTCTGTTTACTTGTGTGATGATAATGACTTCTCTGTTTACTTGTGTGATGAATTAATGACTTCTTCTGTTTACTTGTGTGATGATTAATGACTTCTTCTGTTACTTGTGTGATGATTAATGACTTCTTCTGTTACTTGTGTGATGATTAATGACTTCTTCTGTTTACTTGTGTGATGATTAATGACTTCTTCTGTTTACTTGTGTGATGATTAATGACTTCTTCTGTTTACTTGTGTGATGATTAATGACTTCTTCTGTTTACTTGTGTGATGATTAATGATCTGTTTACTTGTGTGATGATTAATGACTTCTTCTGTTTACTTGTGTGATGATTAATGACTTCTTCTGTTACTTGTGTGATGATTAATGACTTCTCCTGTTTACTTGTGTGATGATTAATGACTTCTTCTGTTTACTGTGTTACTTGTGTGATGATTAATGACTTCTCTGTTTACTTGTGTGATGATTAATGACTTCTTACTTGTGTGATGATGACTTCTCTGTTTAATGTGACTTCTTCTGTTTACTTGTGTGATGATTAATGACTTCTTCTGTTTACTTGTGTGATGATTAATGACTTCTTCTGTTTACTTGTGTGATGATTAATGACTTCTTCTTCTGACTTGTGTGATGATTAATGACTTCTCTGTTTACTTGTGTGATGATTAATGACTTCTTCTGTTTCTTGTGTGATTAATGACTTCTTCTGTTACTTTGTTGGTGATGATTAATGACTTCTTCTGTTACTGTGTGATGATTAATGACTTCTTCTGTTTACTTGTGTGATGATTAATGACTTCTTCTGTTTTACTTTGTGTGATGATTAATGACTTCTCTGTTTACTTGTGTGATGTTAATGACTTCTTCTGTTACTTGTGTGATGATTAATGACTTCTTTCTGTTACTTGTGTGATGATTAATGACTTCTCCTGTTTACTTGTGTGATGATTAATGACTTCTTCTGTTTACTTGTGTGATGATTAATGACTTCTTCTGTTTACTTGTGTGATGATTAACTTCTTTCTGTTGTGGATGATTATGACTTCTTCTGTTTACTTGTGTGATGATTAATGACTTTTCTGTTTACTTGTGTGATGATTAATGACTTCTTTGTTTACTTGTGTGATGATTAATGACTTCTTCTGTTTTACTTGTGTGATGATTAATGACTTCTTCTGTGACTTGTGTGATGATTAATGACTTCTCCTGTTTCTTGTGTGATGATTAAATGACTTCTTTGTTTACTTGTGTGATGATTAATGACTTCTTCTGTTTACTTGTGTGATGATTAATGACTTCTTCTGTTTACTTGTGTGATGATTAATGACTTTCACTTGTGTGATGATTAAGACTTCTTCTGTTTACTTGTGTGATGGATTAATGACTTCTCCTGTTTACTTGTGTGATGAATTAATGACTTCTTTCTGTTTACTTGTGTGATGATTAATGACTTCTTCTGTTAACTTGTTGTGATGATTAATGACTTCTTCTGTTTACTTGTGTGATGATTAATGACTTCTTCTGTTTACTTGTGTGATGATTAATGACTTCTTCTGTTTACTTGTGTGATGATTAATGACTTCTTCTGTTTACTTGTGTGATGATTAATGACTTCTTCTGTTTACTTGTGTGATGATTAATGACTTCTTCTGTTTACTTGTGTGATGATTAATGACTTCTTCTGTTTACTTGTGTGATGATTAATGACTTCTTCTGTTTACTGATTAACTTCTCTGTGTGATGATTAATGACTTCTTCTGTTTACTTGTGTTGATGATTAATGACTTCTTCTGTTTACTTGTGTGATGATTAATGACTTCTTCTGTTTACTTGTGTGTGATGATTAATGACTTCTTCTGTTTTACTTGTGTGATGATTAATGACTTCTTCTGTTTACTGTGTGTGTGATTTGTGACTTCTTCTGTTTACTTGTGTGATGATTAAATGACTTCTTCTGTGTACTTGTGTGATGATTAATGACTTCTCTCCTGTTTACTTGTGTGATGATTAATGACTTCTTCTGTTTACTTGTGTGATGAATTAATGACTTCTTCTGTTACTTCTTCTGTTTACTTGTGTGATGATTAATGACTTCTTCTGTTTACTTGTGTGATGATTAATGACTTCTTCTGTTTACTTGTGTGATGATTTAATGACTTCTTCTGTTTACTTGTGTGATGATTATGACTTCTCTGTTTACTTGTGTGGATGATTAATGACTTCTTCTGTTTACTTGTGTGATGATTAATGACTTCTTCTGTTTACTTGTGTGATGATTAATGACTTCTCCTGTTTACTTGTGTGATGATTAATGACTTCTTTCTGTTTTGACTTGTGTGATGATTAATGACTTCTTCTGTTTACTTGTGTGATGATTAATGACTTCTTCTGTTAACTTGTGTGATGATTAATGACTTCCTTCTGTTTACTTGTGTGATGATTAATGACTTCTTCTGTTTACTTCT
>JACMZG010001396.1:0-10088 GCA_018340805.1 Microvelia longipes | reverse complement strand
TACAATTCTTGATGGAAATCGCTTATTTCTCTAATGTTATGTTTAAAGCGTATTTAAGTGCTTAAAATGATCAAAATAAGCATGAAAATCACTATTTTAATAACTGGATTTCGATCAGAGAACCACAGTAAATCACACAAAGTACAACTTATGCAATATGTCTGGAACGAATCTAAAGTAGAAAACCGAAGTTTTCTCGTGTTTCCCACTGCTAAAATGCATGAAATAACACTGTTATATTGCTGAACATGTTAGGAAATAGATTGAAACAAATCTGCCGATGGCTTCTACAATTCTTGATGGAAATCGCTTTATTCTCTAATGTTATTGTTTAAAGCGTATTTAAGTGCTTAAAATGATCAAAATAAGCATGAAAATCACTATTTTAATAACTGGATTTCGATCAGAGAACCACAGTAAATCACACAAAGTACAACTTATGCAATATGTCTGGAACGAATCTAAAGTAGAAAACCGAAGTTTTCTCGTGTTTCCCACTGCTAAAATGCATGAAATAACACTGTTATATTGCTGAACATGTTAGGAAATAGATTGAAACAAATCTGCCGATGGCTTCTACAATTCTTGATGGAAATCGCTTATTTCTCTAATGTTATTGTTTAAAGCGTATTTAAGTGCTTAAAATGATCAAAATAAGCATGAAAATCACTATTTTAATAACTGGATTTCGATCAGAGAACCACAGTAAATCACACAAAGTACAACTTATGCAATATGTCTGGAACGAATCTAAAGTAGAAAACCGAAGTTTTCTCGTGTTTCCCACTGCTAAAATGCATGAAATAACACTGTTATATTGCTGAACATGTTAGGAAATAGATTGAAACAAATCTGCCGATGGCTTCTACAATTCTTGATGGAAATCGCTTATTTCTCTAATGTTATTGTTTAAAGCGTATTTAAGTGCTTAAAATGATCAAAATAAGCATGAAAATCACTATTTTAATAACTGGATTTCGATCAGAGAACCACAGTAAATCACACAAAGTACAACTTATGCAATATGTCTGGAACGAATCTAAAGTAGAAAACCGAAGTTTTCTCGTGTTTCCCACTGCTAAAATGCATGAAATAACACTGTTATATTGCTGAACATGTTAGGAAATAGATTGAAACAAATCTGCCGATGGCTTCTACAATTCTTGATGGAAATCGCTTATTTCTCTAATGTTATTGTTTAAAGCGTATTTAAGTGCTTAAAATGATCAAATAAGCATGAAAATCACTATTTTAATAACTGGATTTCGATCAGAGAACCACAGTAAATCACACAAAGTACAACTTATGCAATATGTCTGGAACGAATCTAAAGTAGAAAACCGAAGTTTTCTCGTGTTTCCCACTGCTAAAATGCATGAAATAACACTGTTATATTGCTGAACATGTTAGGAAATAGATTGAAACAAATCTGCCGATGGCTTCTACAATTCTTGATGGAAATCGCTTATTTCTCTAATGTTATTGTTTAAAGCGTATTTAAGTGCTTAAAATGATCAAAATAAGCATGAAAATCACTATTTTAATAACTGGATTTCGATCAGAGAACCACAGTAAATCACACAAAGTACAACTTATGCAATATGTCTGGAACGAATCTAAAGTAGAAAACCGAAGTTTTCTCGTGTTTCCCACTGCTAAAATGCATGAAATAACACTGTTATATTGCTGAACATGTTAGGAAATAGATTGAAACAAATCTGCCGATGGCTTCTACAATTCTTGATGGAAATCGCTTATTTCTCTAATGTTATTGTTTAAAGCGTATTTAAGTGCTTAAAATGATCAAAATAAGCATGAAAATCACTATTTTAATAACTGGATTTCGATCAGAGAACCACAGTAAATCACACAAAGTACAACTTATGCAATATGTCTGGAACGAATCTAAAGTAGAAAACCGAAGTTTTCTCGTGTTTCCCACTGCTAAAATGCATGAAATAACACTGTTATATTGCTGAACATGTTAGGAAATAGATTGAAACAAATCTGCCGATGGCTTCTACAATTCTTGATGGAAATCGCTTATTTCTCTAATGTTATTGTTTTAAAGCGTATTTAAGTGCTTAAAATGATCAAAATAAGCATGAAAATCACTATTTTAATAACTGGATTTCGATCAGAGAACCACAGTAAATCACACAAAGTACAACTTATGCAATATGTCTGGAACGAATCTAAAGTAGAAAACCGAAGTTTTCTCGTGTTTCCCACTGCTAAAATGCATGAAATAACACTGTTATATTGCTGAACATGTTAGGAAATAGATTGAAACAAATCTGCCGATGGCTTCTACAATTCTTGATGGAAATCGCTTATTTCTCTAATGTTATTGTTTAAAGCGTATTTAAGTGCTTAAAATGATCAAAATAAGCATGAAAATCACTATTTTAATAACTGGATTTCGATCAGAGAACCACAGTAAATCACACAAAGTACAACTTATGCAATATGTCTGGAACGAATCTAAAGTAGAAAACCGAAGTTTTCTCGTGTTTCCCACTGCTAAAATGCATGAAATAACACTGTTATATTGCTGAACATGTTAGGAAATAGATTGAAACAAATCTGCCGATGGCTTCTACAATTCTTGATGGAAATCGCTTTTCTCTAATGTTATTGTTTAAAGCGTATTTAAGTGCTTAAAATGATCAAAATAAGCATGAAAATCACTATTTTAATAACTGGATTTCGATCAGAGAACCACAGTAAATCACACAAAGTACAACTTATGCAATATGTCTGGAACGAATCTAAAGTAGAAAACCGAAGTTTTCTCGTGTTTCCCACTGCTAAAATGCATGAAATAACACTGTTATATTGCTGAACATGTTAGGAAATAGATTGAAACAAATCTGCCGATGGCTTCTACAATTCTTGATGGAAATCGCTTATTTCTCTAATGTTATTGTTTAAAGCGTATTTAAGTGCTTAAAATGATCAAAATAAGCATGAAAATCACTATTTTAATAACTGGATTTCGATCAGAGAACCACAGTAAATCACACAAAGTACAACTTATGCAATGTCTGGAACGAATCTAAAGTAGAAAACCGAAGTTTCTCGTGTTTCCCACTGCTAAAATGCATGAAATAACACTGTTATATTGCTGAACATGTTAGGAAATAGATTGAAACAAATCTGCCGATGGCTTCTACAATTCTTGATGGAAATCGCTTATTTCTCTAATGTTATTGTTTAAAGCGTATTTAAGTGCTTAAAATGATCAAAATAAGCATGAAAATCACTATTTTAATAACTGGATTTCGATCAGAGAACCACAGTAAATCACACAAAGTACAACTTATGCAATATGTCTGGAACGAATCTAAAGTAGAAAACCGAAGTTTTCTCGTGTTTCCCACTGCTAAAATGCATGAAATAACACTGTTATATTGCTGAACATGTTAGGAAATAGATTGAAACAAATCTGCCGATGGCTTCTACAATTCTTGATGGAAATCGCTTATTTCTCTAATGTTATTGTTTAAAGCGTATTTAAGTGCTTAAAATGATCAAAATAAGCATGAAAATCACTATTTTAATAACTGGATTTCGATCAGAGAACCACAGTAAATCACACAAAGTACAACTTATGCAATATGTCTGGAACGAATCTAAAGTAGAAAACCGAAGTTTTCTCGTGTTTCCCACTGCTAAAATGCATGAAATAACACTGTTATATTGCTGAACATGTTAGGAAATAGATTGAAACAAATCTGCCGATGGCTTCTACAATTCTTGATGGAAATCGCTTATTTCTCTAATGTTATTGTTTAAAGCGTATTTAAGTGCTTAAAATGATCAAAATAAGCATGAAAATCACTATTTTAATAACTGGATTTCGATCAGAGAACCACAGTAAATCACACAAAGTACAACTTATGCAATATGTCTGGAACGAATCTAAAGTAGAAAACCGAAGTTTTCTCGTGTTTCCCACTGCTAAAATGCATGAAATAACACTGTTATATTGCTGAACATGTTAGGAAATAGATTGAAAACAAATCTGCCGATGGCTTCTACAATTCTTGATGGAAATCGCTTATTTCTCTAATGTTATTGTTTAAAGCGTATTTAAGTGCTTAAAATGATCAAAATAAGCATGAAAATCACTATTTTAATAACTGGATTTCGATCAGAGAACCACAGTAAATCACACAAAGTACAACTTATGCAATATGTCTGGAACGAATCTAAAGTAGAAAACCGAAGTTTTCTCGTGTTTCCCACTGCTAAAATGCATGAAATAACACTGTTATATTGCTGAACATGTTAGGAAAATAGATTGAAAACAAATCTGCCGATGGCTTCTACAATTCTTGATGGAAATCGCTTATTTCTCTAATGTTATTGTTTAAAGCGTATTTAAGTGCTTAAAATGATCAAAATAAGCATGAAAATCACTATTTTAATAACTGGATTTCGATCAGAGAACCACAGTAAATCACACAAAGTACAACTTATGCAATATGTCTGGAACGAATCTAAAGTAGAAAACCGAAGTTTTCTCGTGTTTCCCACTGCTAAAATGCATGAAATAACACTGTTATATTGCTGAACATGTTAGGAAATAGATTGAAACAAATCTGCCGATGGCTTCTACAATTCTTGATGGAAATCGCTTATTTCTCTAATGTTATTGTTTAAAGCGTATTTAAGTGCTTAAAATGATCAAAATAAGCATGAAAATCACTATTTTAATAACTGGATTTCGATCAGAGAACCACAGTAAATCACACAAAGTACAACTTATGCAATATGTCTGGAACGAATCTAAAGTAGAAAACCGAAGTTTTCTCGTGTTTCCCACTGCTAAAATGCATGAAATAACACTGTTATATTGCTGAACATGTTAGGAAATAGATTGAAACAAATCTGCCGATGGCTTCTACAATTCTTGATGGAAATCGCTTATTTCTCTAATGTTATTGTTTAAAGCGTATTTAAGTGCTTAAAATGATCAAAATAAGCATGAAAATCACTATTTTAATAACTGGATTTCGATCAGAGAACCACAGTAAATCACACAAAGTACAACTTATGCAATATGTCTGGAACGAATCTAAAGTAGAAAACCGAAGTTTTCTCGTGTTTCCCACTGCTAAAATGCATGAAATAACACTGTTATATTGCTGAACATGTTAGGAAATAGATTGAAACAAATCTGCCGATGGCTTCTACAATTCTTGATGGAAATCGCTTATTTCTCTAATGTTATTGTTTAAAGCGTATTTAAGTGCTTAAAATGATCAAAATAAGCATGAAAATCACTATTTTAATAACTGGATTTCGATCAGAGAACCACAGTAAATCACACAAAGTACAACTTATGCAATATGTCTGGAACGAATCTAAAGTAGAAAACCGAAGTTTTCTCGTGTTTCCCACTGCTAAAATGCATGAAATAACACTGTTATATTGCTGAACATGTTAGGAAATAGATTGAAACAAATCTGCCGATGGCTTCTACAATTCTTGATGGAAATCGCTTATTTCTCTAATGTTATTGTTTAAAGCGTATTTAAGTGCTTAAAATGATCAAAATAAGCATGAAAATCACTATTTTAATAACTGGATTTCGATCAGAGAACCACAGTAAATCACACAAAGTACAACTTATGCAATATGTCTGGAACGAATCTAAAGTAGAAAACCGAAGTTTTTCTCGTGTTTCCCACTGCTAAAATGCATGAAATAACACTGTTATATTGCTGAACATGTTAGGAAATAGATTGAAACAAATCTGCCGATGGCTTCTACAATTCTTGATGGAAATCGCTTATTTCTCTAATGTTATTGTTTAAAGCGTATTTAAGTGCTTAAAATGATCAAAATAAGCATGAAAATCACTATTTTAATAACTGGATTTCGATCAGAGAACCACAGTAAATCACACAAAGTACAACTTATGCAATATGTCTGGAACGAATCTAAAGTAGAAAACCGAAGTTTTCTCGTGTTTCCCACTGCTAAAATGCATGAAATAACACTGTTATATTGCTGAACATGTTAGGAAATAGATTGAAACAAATCTGCCGATGGCTTCTACAATTCTTGATGGAAATCGCTTATTTCTCTAATGTTATTGTTTAAAGCGTATTTAAGTGCTTAAAATGATCAAAATAAGCATGAAAATCACTATTTTAATAACTGGATTTCGATCAGAGAACCACAGTAAATCACACAAAGTACAACTTATGCAATATGTCTGGAACGAATCTAAAGTAGAAAACCGAAGTTTTCTCGTGTTTCCCACTGCTAAAATGCATGAAATAACACTGTTATATTGCTGAACATGTTAGGAAATAGATTGAAACAAATCTGCCGATGGCTTCTACAATTCTTGATGGAAATCGCTTATTTCTCTAATGTTATTGTTTAAAGCGTATTTAAGTGCTTAAAATGATCAAAATAAGCATGAAAATCACTATTTTAATAACTGGATTTCGATCAGAGAACCACAGTAAATCACACAAAGTACAACTTATGCAATATGTCTGGAACGAATCTAAAGTAGAAAACCGAAGTTTTCTCGTGTTTCCCACTGCTAAAATGCATGAAATAACACTGTTATATTGCTGAACATGTTAGGAAATAGATTGAAACAAATCTGCCGATGGCTTCTACAATTCTTGATGGAAATCGCTTATTTCTCTAATGTTATTGTTTAAAGCGTATTTAAGTGCTTAAAATGATCAAAATAAGCATGAAAATCACTATTTTAATAACTGGATTTCGATCAGAGAACCACAGTAAATCACACAAAGTACAACTTATGCAATATGTCTGGAACGAATCTAAAGTAGAAAACCGAAGTTTTCTCGTGTTTCCCACTGCTAAAATGCATGAAATAACACTGTTATATTGCTGAACATGTTAGGAAATAGATTGAAACAAATCTGCCGATGGCTTCTACAATTCTTGATGGAAATCGCTTATTTCTCTAATGTTATTGTTTAAAGCGTATTTAAGTGCTTAAAATGATCAAAATAAGCATGAAAATCACTATTTTAATAACTGGATTTCGATCAGAGAACCACAGTAAATCACACAAAGTACAACTTATGCAATATGTCTGGAACGAATCTAAAGTAGAAAACCGAAGTTTTCTCGTGTTTCCCACTGCTAAAATGCATGAAATAACACTGTTATATTGCTGAACATGTTAGGAAATAGATTGAAACAAATCTGCCGATGGCTTCTACAATTCTTGATGGAAATCGCTTATTTCTCTAATGTTATTGTTTAAAGCGTATTTAAGTGCTTAAAATGATCAAAATAAGCATGAAAATCACTATTTTAATAACTGGATTTCGATCAGAGAACCACAGTAAATCACACAAAGTACAACTTATGCAATATGTCTGGAACGAATCTAAAGTAGAAAACCGAAGTTTTCTCGTGTTTCCCACTGCTAAAATGCATGAAATAACACTGTTATATTGCTGAACATGTTAGGAAATAGATTGAAACAAATCTGCCGATGGCTTCTACAATTCTTGATGGAAATCGCTTATTTCTCTAATGTTATTGTTTAAAGCGTATTTAAGTGCTTAAAATGATCAAAATAAGCATGAAAATCACTATTTTAATAACTGGATTTCGATCAGAGAACCACAGTAAATCACACAAAGTACAACTTATGCAATATGTCTGGAACGAATCTAAAGTAGAAAACCGAAGTTTTCTCGTGTTTCCCACTGCTAAAATGCATGAAATAACACTGTTATATTGCTGAACATGTTAGGAAATAGATTGAAACAAATCTGCCGATGGCTTCTACAATTCTTGATGGAAATCGCTTATTTCTCTAATGTTATTGTTTAAAGCGTATTTAAGTGCTTAAAATGATCAAAATAAGCATGAAAATCACTATTTTAATAACTGGATTTCGATCAGAGAACCACAGTAAATCACACAAAGTACAACTTATGCAATATGTCTGGAACGAATCTAAAGTAGAAAACCGAAGTTTTCTCGTGTTTCCCACTGCTAAAATGCATGAAATAACACTGTTATATTGCTGAACATGTTAGGAAATAGATTGAAACAAATCTGCCGATGGCTTCTACAATTCTTGATGGAAATCGCTTATTTCTCTAATGTTATTGTTTAAAGCGTATTTAAGTGCTTAAAATGATCAAAATAAGCATGAAAATCACTATTTTAATAACTGGATTTCGATCAGAGAACCACAGTAAATCACACAAAGTACAACTTATGCAATATGTCTGGAACGAATCTAAAGTAGAAAACCGAAGTTTTCTCGTGTTTCCCACTGCTAAAATGCATGAAATAACACTGTTATATTGCTGAACATGTTAGGAAATAGATTGAAACAAATCTGCCGATGGCTTCTACAATTCTTGATGGAAATCGCTTATTTCTCTAATGTTATTGTTTAAAGCGTATTTAAGTGCTTAAAATGATCAAAATAAGCATGAAAATCACTATTTTAATAACTGGATTTCGATCAGAGAACCACAGTAAATCACACAAAGTACAACTTATGCAATATGTCTGGAACGAATCTAAAGTAGAAAACCGAAGTTTTCTCGTGTTTCCCACTGCTAAAATGCATGAAATAACACTGTTATATTGCTGAACATGTTAGGAAATAGATTGAAACAAATCTGCCGATGGCTTCTACAATTCTTGATGGAAATCGCTTATTTCTCTAATGTTATTGTTTAAAGCGTATTTAAGTGCTTAAAATGATCAAAATAAGCATGAAAATCACTATTTTAATAACTGGATTTCGATCAGAGAACCACAGTAAATCACACAAAGTACAACTTATGCAATATGTCTGGAACGAATCTAAAGTAGAAAACCGAAGTTTTCTCGTGTTTCCCACTGCTAAAATGCATGAAATAACACTGTTATATTGCTGAACATGTTAGGAAATAGATTGAAACAAATCTGCCGATGGCTTCTACAATTCTTGATGGAAATCGCTTATTTCTCTAATGTTATTGTTTAAAGCGTATTTAAGTGCTTAAAATGATCAAAATAAGCATGAAAATCACTATTTTAATAACTGGATTTCGATCAGAGAACCACAGTAAATCACACAAAGTACAACTTATGCAATATGTCTGGAACGAATCTAAAGTAGAAAACCGAAGTTTTCTCGTGTTTCCCACTGCTAAAATGCATGAAATAACACTGTTATATTGCTGAACATGTTAGGAAATAGATTGAAACAAATCTGCCGATGGCTTCTACAATTCTTGATGGAAATCGCTTATTTCTCTAATGTTATTGTTTAAAGCGTATTTAAGTGCTTAAAATGATCAAAATAAGCATGAAAATCACTATTTTAATAACTGGATTTCGATCAGAGAACCACAGTAAATCACACAAAGTACAACTTATGCAATATGTCTGGAACGAATCTAAAGTAGAAAACCGAAGTTTTCTCGTGTTTCCCACTGCTAAAATGCATGAAATAACACTGTTATATTGCTGAACATGTTAGGAAATAGATTGAAACAAATCTGCCGATGGCTTCTACAATTCTTGATGGAAATCGCTTATTTCTCTAATGTTATTGTTTAAAGCGTATTTAAGTGCTTAAAATGATCAAAATAAGCATGAAAATCACTATTTTAATAACTGGATTTCGATCAGAGAACCACAGTAAATCACACAAAGTACAACTTATGCAATATGTCTGGAACGAATCTAAAGTAGAAAACCGAAGTTTTCTCGTGTTTCCCACTGCTAAAATGCATGAAATAACACTGTTATATTGCTGAACATGTTAGGAAATAGATTGAAACAAATCTGCCGATGGCTTCTACAATTCTTGATGGAAATCGCTTATTTCTCTAATGTTATTGTTTTAAAGCGTATTTAAGTGCTTAAAATGATCAAAATAAGCATGAAAATCACTATTTTAATAACTGGATTTCGATCAGAGAACCACAGTAAATCACACAAAGTACAACTTATGCAATATGTCTGGAACGAATCTAAAGTAGAAAACCGAAGTTTTCTCGTGTTTCCCACTGCTAAAATGCATGAAATAACACTGTTATATTGCTGAACATGTTAGGAAATAG
>JACMZG010001395.1:0-10108 GCA_018340805.1 Microvelia longipes | reverse complement strand
TTTCATATCATTATCAATCTATAAATAAAAATTTTCATTTTGTCAAATTAATTTTATTTCTGTTGTCGATATTAAAAATATTGTTGTTTCATCAAATTAAATTCAAAATATTTATTTATAATCATGTAAATTAATAGATTTTTATTTATAAATAAAATCTTTTCTTGTCGTCTTTAAAAGGAGAATTAAAATTTTGATGAAACAAATTATTGAAAGTCATGAAAATAAATGTAAATTACGATTAATTTTATGTGATGTTTAAAGAATTTTAAATTGTAAAATTTTCATGGCCCCTATAGCTCAGGGGTAGAGCACTGGTCTTGTAAACCAGGGGTCGAGAGTTCAAATCTCTCTGGGGGCATTTATTTTTTTTATTTGAAATTTTTCATGTCAATCTGTGCTTTTGAAAGATTTTCTTATTAATTTGTTTAAATTTGAAAAGTTTTCCAAAAATAAAATGATAGTAATTTAAATGTTTCAAATTAACGTATATTTTTGTTTTCAATTGATTATGCAACTAAGCCCCTATAGCTCAGGGTAGAGCACTGGTCTCGTAAACCAGGGGTCGAGAGTTCAATTCTCTCTGGGGGCATATATATTTTTTCAACATTTTCCATAACATCAACATTAATGGAAACATTTTCATATCAAGAACATCAATTTTCCAATCCGTCACAAATTTCAAACATTTTATCCAAACATTTATTTAAAAAATTGGTTTTATACTTGTCAAGTAATTCTTGTTACTATTATCTTTGTATACGGTTAAATATATTGTATTTTCATATCATTATCAATCTATAAATAAAAATTTTCATTTTGTCAAATTAATTTTATTTCTGTTGTCGATATTAAAAATATTGTTGTTTCATCAAATTAAATTCAAAATATATTTATTTATAATCATGTAAATTAATAGATTTTTATTTATAAATAAAATCTTTTCTTGTCGTCTTTAAAAGGAGAATTAAAATTTTGATGAAACAAATTATTGAAAGTCATGAAAATAAATGTAAATTACGATTAATTTTATGTGATGTTTAAAGAATTTTAAATTGTAAAATTTTCATGGCCCCTATAGCTCAGGGGTAGAGCACTGGTCTTGTAAACCAGGGGTCGAGAGTTCAAATCTCTCTGGGGGCATTTATTTTTTTTATTTGAAATTTTTCATGTCAATCTGTGCTTTTGAAAGATTTTCTTATTAATTTGTTTAAATTTTGAAAAGTTTTCCAAAAATAAAATGATAGTAATTTAAATGTTTCAAATTAACGTATATTTTTGTTTTCAATTGATTATGCAACTAAGCCCCTATAGCTCAGGGGTAGAGCACTGGTCTCGTAAACCAGGGGTCGAGAGTTCAATTCTCTCTGGGGGCATATATATTTTTTTCAACATTTTCCATAACATCAACATTAATGGAAACATTTTCATATCAAGAACATCAATTTTCCAATCCGTCACAAATTTCAAACATTTTATCCAAACATTTATTTAAAAAATTGGTTTTATACTTGTCAAGTAATTCTTGTTACTATTATCTTTGTATACGGTTAAATATATTGTATTTTCATATCATTATCAATCTATAAATAAAAATTTTCATTTTGTCAAATTAATTTTATTTCTGTTGTCGATATTAAAAATATTGTTGTTTCATCAAATTAAATTCAAAATATATTTATTTATAATCATGTAAATTAATAGATTTTTATTTATAAATAAAATCTTTTCTTGTCGTCTTTAAAAGGAGAATTAAAATTTTGATGAAACAAATTATTGAAAGTCATGAAAATAAATGTAAATTACGATTAATTTTATGTGATGTTTAAAGAATTTTAAAATTGTAAAATTTTCATGGCCCCTATAGCTCAGGGGTAGAGCACTGGTCTTGTAAACCAGGGGTCGAGAGTTCAAATCTCTCTGGGGGCATTTATTTTTTTTATTTGAAATTTTTCATGTCAATCTGTGCTTTTGAAAGATTTTCTTATTAATTTGTTTAAATTTGAAAAGTTTTCCAAAAATAAAATGATAGTAATTTAAATGTTTCAAATTAACGTATATTTTTGTTTTCAATTGATTATGCAACTAAGCCCCTATAGCTCAGGGGTAGAGCACTGGTCTCGTAAACCAGGGGTCGAGAGTTCAATTCTCTCTGGGGGCATATATATTTTTTTCAACATTTTCCATAACATCAACATTAATGGAAACATTTTCATATCAAGAACATCAATTTTCCAATCCGTCACAAATTTCAAACATTTTATCCAAACATTTATTTAAAAAATTGGTTTTATACTTGTCAAGTAATTCTTGTTACTATTATCTTTGTATACGGTTAAATATATTGTATTTTCATATCATTATCAATCTATAAATAAAAATTTTCATTTTGTCAAATTAATTTTATTTCTGTTGTCGATATTAAAAATATTGTTGTTTCATCAAATTAAATTCAAAATATATTTATTTATAATCATGTAAATTAATAGATTTTTATTTATAAATAAAATCTTTTCTTGTCGTCTTTAAAAGGAGAATTAAAATTTTGATGAAACAAATTATTGAAAGTCATGAAAATAAATGTAAATTACGATTAATTTTATGTGATGTTTAAAGAATTTTAAATTGTAAAATTTTCATGGCCCCTATAGCTCAGGGGTAGAGCACTGGTCTTGTAAACCAGGGGTCGAGAGTTCAAATCTCTCTGGGGGCATTTATTTTTTTTATTTGAAATTTTTCATGTCAATCTGTGCTTTTGAAAGATTTTCTTATTAATTTGTTTAAATTTGAAAAGTTTTCCAAAAATAAAATGATAGTAATTTAAATGTTTCAAATTAACGTATATTTTTGTTTTCAATTGATTATGCAACTAAGCCCCTATAGCTCAGGGGTAGAGCACTGGTCTCGTAAACCAGGGGTCGAGAGTTCAATTCTCTCTGGGGGCATATATATTTTTTTCAACATTTTCCATAACATCAACATTAATGGAAACATTTTCATATCAAGAACATCAATTTTCCAATCCGTCACAAATTTCAAACATTTTATCCAAACATTTATTTAAAAAATTGGTTTTATACTTGTCAAGTAATTCTTGTTACTATTATCTTTGTATACGGTTAAATATATTGTATTTTCATATCATTATCAATCTATAAATAAAAATTTTCATTTTGTCAAATTAATTTTATTTCTGTTGTCGATATTAAAATATTGTTGTTTCATCAAATTAAATTCAAAATATATTTATTTATAATCATGTAAATTAATAGATTTTTATTTATAAATAAAATCTTTTCTTGTCGTCTTTAAAAGGAGAATTAAAATTTTGATGAAACAAATTATTGAAAGTCATGAAAATAAATGTAAATTACGATTAATTTTATGTGATGTTTAAAGAATTTTAAATTGTAAAATTTTCATGGCCCCTATAGCTCAGGGGTAGAGCACTGGTCTTGTAAACCAGGGGTCGAGAGTTCAAATCTCTCTGGGGGCATTTATTTTTTTTATTTGAAATTTTTCATGTCAATCTGTGCTTTTGAAAGATTTTCTTATTAATTTGTTTAAATTTGAAAAGTTTTCCAAAAATAAAATGATAGTAATTTAAATGTTTCAAATTAACGTATATTTTTGTTTTCAATTGATTATGCAACTAAGCCCCTATAGCTCAGGGGTAGAGCACTGGTCTCGTAAACCAGGGGTCGAGAGTTCAATTCTCTCTGGGGCATATATATTTTTTTCAACATTTTCCATAACATCAACATTAATGGAAACATTTTCATATCAAGAACATCAATTTTCCAATCCGTCACAAATTTCAAACATTTTATCCAAACATTTATTTAAAAAATTGGTTTTATACTTGTCAAGTAATTCTTGTTACTATTATCTTTGTATACGGTTAAATATATTGTATTTTCATATCATTATCAATCTATAAATAAAAATTTTCATTTTGTCAAATTAATTTTATTTCTGTTGTCGATATTAAAAATATTGTTGTTTCATCAAATTAAATTCAAAATATATTTATTTATAATCATGTAAATTAATAGATTTTTATTTATAAATAAAATCTTTTCTTGTCGTCTTTAAAAGGAGAATTAAAATTTTGATGAAACAAATTATTGAAAGTCATGAAAATAAATGTAAATTACGATTAATTTTATGTGATGTTTAAAGAATTTTAAATTGTAAAATTTTCATGGCCCCTATAGCTCAGGGGTAGAGCACTGGTCTTGTAAACCAGGGGTCGAGAGTTCAAATCTCTCTGGGGGCATTTATTTTTTTTATTTGAAATTTTTCATGTCAATCTGTGCTTTTGAAAGATTTTCTTATTAATTTGTTTAAATTTGAAAAGTTTTCCAAAAATAAAATGATAGTAATTTAAATGTTTCAAATTAACGTATATTTTTGTTTTCAATTGATTATGCAACTAAGCCCCTATAGCTCAGGGGTAGAGCACTGGTCTCGTAAACCAGGGGTCGAGAGTTCAATTCTCTCTGGGGGCATATATATTTTTTTCACATTTTCCATAACATCAACATTAATGGAAACATTTTCATATCAAGAACATCAATTTTCCAATCCGTCACAAATTTCAAACATTTTATCCAAACATTTATTTAAAAAATTGGTTTTATACTTGTCAAGTAATTCTTGTTACTATTATCTTTGTATACGGTTAAATATATTGTATTTTCATATCATTATCAATCTATAAATAAAAATTTTCATTTTGTCAAATTAATTTTATTTCTGTTGTCGATATTAAAAATATTGTTGTTTCATCAAATTAAATTCAAAATATATTTATTTATAATCATGTAAATTAATAGATTTTTATTTATAAATAAAATCTTTTCTTGTCGTCTTTAAAAGGAGAATTAAAATTTTGATGAAACAAATTATTGAAAGTCATGAAAATAAATGTAAATTACGATTAATTTTATGTGATGTTTAAAGAATTTTAAATTGTAAATTTTCATGGCCCCTATAGCTCAGGGGTAGAGCACTGGTCTTGTAAACCAGGGGTCGAGAGTTCAAATCTCTCTGGGGGCATTATTTTTTTTATTTGAAATTTTTCATGTCAATCTGTGCTTTTGAAAGATTTTCTTATTAATTTGTTTAAATTTGAAAAGTTTTCCAAAAATAAAATGATAGTAATTTAAATGTTTCAAATTAACGTATATTTTTGTTTTCAATTGATTATGCAACTAAGCCCCTATAGCTCAGGGGTAGAGCACTGGTCTCGTAAACCAGGGGTCGAGAGTTCAATTCTCTCTGGGGGCATATATATTTTTTTCAACATTTTCCATAACATCAACATTAATGGAAACATTTTCATATCAAGAACATCAATTTTCCAATCCGTCACAAATTTCAAACATTTTATCCAAACATTTATTTAAAAAATTGGTTTTAATACTTGTCAAGTAATTCTTGTTACTATTATCTTTGTATACGGTTAAATATATTGTATTTTCATATCATTATCAATCTATAAATAAAATTTTCATTTTGTCAAATTAATTTTATTTCTGTTGTCGATATTAAAAATATTGTTGTTTCATCAAATTAAATTCAAAATATATTTATTTATAATCATGTAAATTAATAGATTTTTATTTATAAATAAAATCTTTTCTTGTCGTCTTTAAAAGGAGAATTAAAATTTTGATGAAACAAATTATTGAAAGTCATGAAAATAAATGTAAATTACGATTAATTTTATGTGATGTTTAAAGAATTTTAAATTGTAAAATTTTCATGGCCCCTATAGCTCAGGGGTAGAGCACTGGTCTTGTAAACCAGGGGTCGAGAGTTCAAATCTCTCTGGGGGCATTTATTTTTTTTATTTGAAATTTTTCATGTCAATCTGTGCTTTTGAAAGATTTTCTTATTAATTTGTTTAAATTTGAAAAGTTTTCCAAAAAAAAATGAGTAATTTAAATGTTTCAAATTAACGTATATTTTTGTTTTCAATTGATTATGCAACTAAGCCCCTATAGCTCAGGGGTAGAGCACTGGTCTCGTAAACCAGGGGTCGAGAGTTCAATTCTCTCTGGGGGCATATATATTTTTTTCAACATTTTCCATAACATCAACATTAATGGAAACATTTTCATATCAAGAACATCAATTTTCCAATCCGTCACAAATTTCAAACATTTTATCCAAACATTTTATTTAAAAAATTGGTTTTATACTTGTCAAGTAATTCTTGTTACTATTATCTTTGTATACGGTTAAATATATTGTATTTTCATATCATTATCAATCTAAATAAAAATTTTCATTTTGTCAAATTAATTTTATTTCTGTTGTCGATATTAAAAATATTGTTGTTTCATCAAATTAAATTCAAAATATATTTATTTATAATCATGTAAATTAATAGATTTTTATTTATAAATAAAATCTTTTCTTGTCGTCTTTAAAAGGAGAATTAAAATTTTGATGAAACAAATTATTGAAAGTCATGAAAATAAATGTAAATTACGATTAATTTTATGTGATGTTTAAAGAATTTTAAATTGTAAAATTTTCATGGCCCCTATAGCTCAGGGGTAGAGCACTGGTCTTGTAAACCAGGGGTCGAGAGTTCAAATCTCTCTGGGGGCATTTATTTTTTTTATTTGAAATTTTTCATGTCAATCTGTGCTTTTGAAAGATTTTCTTATTAATTTGTTTAAATTTGAAAAGTTTTCCAAAAATAAAATGATAGTAATTTAAATGTTTCAAATTAACGTATATTTTTGTTTTCAATTGATTATGCAACTAAGCCCCTATAGCTCAGGGGTAGAGCACTGGTCTCGTAAACCAGGGGTCGAGAGTTCAATTCTCTCTGGGGGCATATATATTTTTTTCAACATTTTCCATAACATCAACATTAATGGAAACATTTTCATATCAAGAACATCAATTTTCCAATCCGTCACAAATTTCAAACATTTTATCCAAACATTTATTTAAAAAATTGGTTTTATACTTGTCAAGTAATTCTTGTTACTATTATCTTTGTATACGGTTAAATATATTGTATTTTCATATCATTATCAATCTATAAATAAAAATTTTCATTTTGTCAAATTAATTTTATTTCTGTTGTCGATATTAAAAATATTGTTGTTTCATCAAATTAAATTCAAAATATATTTATTTATAATCATGTAAATTAATAGATTTTTATTTATAAATAAAATCTTTTCTTGTCGTCTTTAAAAGGAGAATTAAAATTTTGATGAAACAAATTATTGAAAGTCATGAAAATAAATGTAAATTACGATTAATTTTATGTGATGTTTAAAGAATTTTAAATTGTAAAATTTTCATGGCCCCTATAGCTCAGGGGTAGAGCACTGGTCTTGTAAACCAGGGGTCGAGAGTTCAAATCTCTCTGGGGGCATTTATTTTTTTTATTTGAAATTTTTCATGTCAATCTGTGCTTTTGAAAGATTTTCTTATTAATTTGTTTAAATTTGAAAAGTTTTCCAAAAATAAAATGATAGTAATTTAAATGTTTCAAATTAACGTATATTTTTGTTTTCAATTGATTATGCAACTAAGCCCCTATAGCTCAGGGGTAGAGCACTGGTCTCGTAAACCAGGGGTCGAGAGTTCAATTCTCTCTGGGGGCATATATATTTTTTTCAACATTTTCCATAACATCAACATTAATGGAAACATTTTCATATCAAGAACATCAATTTTCCAATCCGTCACAAATTTCAAACATTTTATCCAAACATTTATTAAAAAATTGGTTTTATACTTGTCAAGTAATTCTTGTTACTATTATCTTTGTATACGGTTAAAATATATTGTATTTTCATATCATTATCAATCTATAAATAAAAATTTTCATTTTGTCAAATTAATTTTATTTCTGTTGTCGATATTAAAAATATTGTTGTTTCATCAAATTAAATTCAAAATATATTTATTTATAATCATGTAAATTAATAGATTTTTATTTATAAATAAAATCTTTTCTTGTCGTCTTTAAAAGGAGAATTAAAATTTTGATGAAACAAATTATTGAAAGTCATGAAAATAAATGTAAATTACGATTAATTTTATGTGATGTTTAAAGAATTTTAAATTGTAAAATTTTCATGGCCCCTATAGCTCAGGGGTAGAGCACTGGTCTTGTAAACCAGGGGTCGAGAGTTCAAATCTCTCTGGGGGCATTTATTTTTTTTATTTGAAATTTTTCATGTCAATCTGTGCTTTTGAAAGATTTTATTAATTTGTTTAAATTTGAAAAGTTTTCCAAAAATAAAATGATAGTAATTTAAATGTTTCAAATTAACGTATATTTTTGTTTTCAATTGATTATGCAACTAAGCCCCTATAGCTCAGGGGTAGAGCACTGGTCTCGTAAACCAGGGGTCGAGAGTTCAATTCTCTCTGGGGGCATATATATTTTTTTCAACATTTTCCATAACATCAACATTAATGGAAACATTTTCATATCAAGAACATCAATTTTCCAATCCGTCACAAATTTCAAACATTTTATCCAAACATTTATTTAAAAAATTGGTTTTATACTTGTCAAGTAATTCTTGTTACTATTATCTTTGTATACGGTTAAATATATTGTATTTTCATATCATTATCAATCTATAAATAAAAATTTTCATTTTGTCAAATTAATTTTATTTCTGTTGTCGATATTAAAAATATTGTTGTTTCATCAAATTAAATTCAAAATATATTTATTTATAATCATGTAAATTAATAGATTTTTATTTATAAATAAAATCTTTTCTTGTCGTCTTTAAAAGGAGAATTAAAATTTTGATGAAACAAATTATTGAAAGTCATGAAAATAAATGTAAATTACGATTAATTTTATGTGATGTTTAAAGAATTTTAAATTGTAAAATTTTCATGGCCCCTATAGCTCAGGGGTAGAGCACTGGTCTTGTAAACCAGGGGTCGAGAGTTCAAATCTCTCTGGGGGCATTTATTTTTTTTATTTGAAATTTTTCATGTCAATCTGTGCTTTTGAAAGATTTTCTTATTAATTTGTTTAAATTTGAAAAGTTTTCCAAAAATAAAATGATAGTAATTTAAATGTTTCAAATTAACGTATATTTTGTTTTCAATTGATTATGCAACTAAGCCCCTATAGCTCAGGGGTAGAGCACTGGTCTCGTAAACCAGGGGTCGAGAGTTCAATTCTCTCTGGGGGCATATATATTTTTTTCAACATTTTCCATAACATCAACATTAATGGAAACATTTTCATATCAAGAACATCAATTTTCCAATCCGTCACAAATTTCAAACATTTTATCCAAACATTTATTTAAAAAATTGGTTTTATACTTGTCAAGTAATTCTTGTTACTATTATCTTTGTATACGGTTAAATATATTGTATTTTCATATCATTATCAATCTATAAATAAAAATTTTCATTTTGTCAAATTAATTTTTTCTGTTGTCGATATTAAAAATATTGTTGTTTCATCAAATTAAATTCAAAATATATTTATTTATAATCATGTAAATTAATATAGATTTTTATTTATAAATAAAATCTTTTCTTGTCGTCTTTAAAAGGAGAATTAAAATTTTGATGAAACAAATTATTGAAAGTCATGAAAATAAATGTAAATTACGATTAATTTTATGTGATGTTTAAAGAATTTTAAATTGTAAAATTTTCATGGCCCCTATAGCTCAGGGGTAGAGCACTGGTCTTGTAAACCAGGGGTCGAGAGTTCAAATCTCTCTGGGGGCATTTATTTTTTTTATTTGAAATTTTTCATGTCAATCTGTGCTTTTGAAAGATTTTCTTATTAATTTGTTTAAATTTGAAAAGTTTTCCAAAAATAAAATGATAGTAATTTAAATGTTTCAAATTAACGTATATTTTTGTTTTCAATTGATTATGCAACTAAGCCCCTATAGCTCAGGGTAGAGCACTGGTCTCGTAAACCAGGGGTCGAGAGTTCAATTCTCTCTGGGGGCATATATATTTTTTTCAACATTTTCCATAACATCAACATTAATGGAAACATTTTCATATCAAGAACATCAATTTTCCAATCCGTCACAAATTTCAAACATTTTATCCAAACATTTATTTAAAA
>JACMZG010001394.1:0-10126 GCA_018340805.1 Microvelia longipes | reverse complement strand
TTCTTATTAAATGCAATATATTGATGATACGGTAATTGAAAAGCAAAAAATCGAATTTTACTCAGTACCGGTATTCTATGAAAGTTAAATGAATAAATGTGTTGAAAATTTACTAAAAATCAAATAAATCATCTATTTGAAATTTGCAATTTAAAAATTTCTAAATATAAAAATTTCTAATTTTTAAATTAATTAAACTTGGCAATTTGATTGTTGAAAAACATATAATTGAATAAAGTTGTGGGAATAATTGCATTGTAAAAATGTTGTGTTTTTAGTTGTTGGACAAATCTGTGTGTTTTTGATCATTAAATTAATCCTCGATAGTATAGTGGTCAGTATCTCCGCCTGTCACGTGGAAGGCCCGGGTTCGATTCCCGGTCGGGGAGTATTTTTTTTCATTTCAATCAACTTGATTTATTTTAAATGAGTTGAAAATAACTAAGTCGACAGTGATTATATTTTTCGTGGGCAAAACATTTCTTATTAAATGCAATATATTGATGATACGGTAATTGAAAAGCAAAAATCGAATTTTACTCAGTACCGGTATTCTATGAAAGTTAAATGAATAAATGTGTTGAAAATTTACTAAAAATCAAATAAATCATCTATTTGAAATTTGCAATTTAAAAATTTCTAAATATAAAATTTCTAATTTTAAATTAATTAAACTTGGCAATTTGATTGTTGAAAAACATATAATTGAATAAAGTTGTGGGAATAATTGCATTGTAAAAATGTTGTGTTTTTAGTTGTTGGACAAATCTGTGTGTTTTTGATCATTAAATTAATCCTCGATAGTATAGTGGTCAGTATCTCCGCCTGTCACGTGGAAGGCCCGGGTTCGATTCCCGGTCGGGGAGTATTTTTTTTCATTTCAATCAACTTGATTTATTTTAAATGAGTTGAAAATAACTAAGTCGACAGTGATTATATTTTTCGTGGGCAAAACATTTCTTATTAAATGCAATATATTGATGATACGGTAATTGAAAAGCAAAAATCGAATTTTACTCAGTACCGGTATTCTATGAAAGTTAAATGAATAAATGTGTTGAAAATTTACTAAAAATCAAATAAATCATCTATTTGAAATTTGCAATTTAAAAATTTCTAAATAAAAAATTTCTAATTTTTAAATTAATTAAACTTGGCAATTTGATTGTTGAAAAAACATATAATTGAATAAAGTTGTGGGAATAATTGCATTGTAAAAATGTTGTGTTTTTAGTTGTTGGACAAATCTGTGTGTTTTTGATCATTAAATTAATCCTCGATAGTATAGTGGTCAGTATCTCCGCCTGTCACGTGGAAGGCCCGGGTTCGATTCCCGGTCGGGGAGTATTTTTTTTCATTTCAATCAACTTGATTTATTTTAAATGAGTTGAAAATAACTAAGTCGACAGTGATTATATTTTTCGTGGGCAAAACATTTCTTATTAAATGCAATATATTGATGATACGGTAATTGAAAAGCAAAAATCGAATTTTACTCAGTACCGGTATTCTATGAAAGTTAAATGAATAAATGTGTTGAAAATTTACTAAAAATCAATAAATCATCTATTTGAAATTTGCAATTTAAAAATTTCTAAATATAAAAATTTCTAATTTTTAAATTAATTAAACTTGGCAATTTGATTGTTGAAAAACATATAATTGAATAAAGTTGTGGGAATAATTGCATTGTAAAAATGTTGTTTTTAGTTGTTGGACAAATCTGTGTGTTTTTGATCATTAAATTAATCCTCGATAGTATAGTGGTCAGTATCTCCGCCTGTCACGTGGAAGGCCCGGGTTCGATTCCCGGTCGGGGAGTATTTTTTTCATTTCAATCAACTTGATTTATTTTAAATGAGTTGAAAATAACTAAGTCGACAGTGATTATATTTTTCGTGGGCAAAACATTTCTTATTAAATGCAATATATTGATGATACGGTAATTGAAAAGCAAAAATCGAATTTTACTCAGTACCGGTATTCTATGAAAGTTAAATGAATAAATGTGTTGAAAATTTACTAAAAATCAAATAAATCATCTATTTGAAATTTGCAATTTAAAATTTCTAAATATAAAAATTTCTAATTTTTAAATTAATTAAACTTGGCAATTTGATTGTTGAAAAAACATATAATTGAATAAAGTTGTGGGAATAATTGCATTGTAAAAATGTTGTGTTTTTAGTTGTTGGACAAATCTGTGTTTTTTGATCATTAAATTAATCCTCGATAGTATAGTGGTCAGTATCTCCGCCTGTCACGTGGAAGGCCCGGGTTCGATTCCCGGTCGGGAGTATTTTTTTTTCATTTCAATCAACTTGATTTATTTTAAATGAGTTGAAAATAACTAAGTCGACAGTGATTATATTTTTCGTGGGCAAAACATTTCTTATTAAATGCAATATATTGATGATACGGTAATTGAAAAGCAAAAATCGAATTTTACTCAGTACCGGTATTCTATGAAAGTTAAATGAATAAATGTGTTGAAAATTTACTAAAAATCAAATAAATCATCTATTTGAAATTTGCAATTTAAAAATTTCTAAATATAAAAATTTCTAATTTTTAAATTAATTAAACTTGGCAATTTGATTGTTGAAAAACATATAATTGAATAAAGTTGTGGGAATAATTGCATTGTAAAAATGTTGTGTTTTTAGTTGTTGGACAAATCTGTGTGTTTTTGATCATTAAATTAATCCTCGATAGTATAGTGGTCAGTATCTCCGCCTGTCACGTGGAAGGCCCGGGTTCGATTCCCGGTCGGGAGTATTTTTTTTCATTTCAATCAACTTGATTTATTTTAAATGAGTTGAAAATAACTAAGTCGACAGTGATTATATTTTTCGTGGGCAAAACATTTCTTATTAAATGCAATATATTGATGATACGGTAATTGAAAAGCAAAAATCGAATTTTACTCAGTACCGGTATTCTATGAAAGTTAAATGAATAAATGTGTTGAAAATTTACTAAAAATCAAATAAATCATCTATTTGAAATTTGCAATTTAAAAATTTCTAAATATAAAAATTTCTAATTTTTAAATTAATTAAACTTGGCAATTTGATTGTTGAAAAACATAATTGAATAAAGTTGTGGGAATAATTGCATTGTAAAAATGTTGTGTTTTTAGTTGTTGGACAAATCTGTGTGTTTTTGATCATTAAATTAATCCTCGATAGTATATGGTCAGTATCTCCGCCTGTCACGTGGAAGGCCCGGGTTCGATTCCCGGTCGGGGAGTATTTTTTTTCATTTCAATCAACTTGATTTATTTTAAATGAGTTGAAAATAACTAAGTCGACAGTGATTATATTTTTCGTGGGCAAAACATTTCTTATTAAATGCAATATATTGATGATACGGTAATTGAAAAGCAAAAATCGAATTTTACTCAGTACCGGTATTCTATGAAAGTTAAATGAATAAATGTGTTGAAAATTTACTAAAAATCAAATAAATCATCTATTTGAAATTTGCAATTTAAAAATTTCTAAATATAAAAATTTCTAATTTTTAAATTAATTAAACTTGGCAATTTGATTGTTGAAAAACATATAATTGAATAAAGTTGTGGGAATAATTGCATTGTAAAAATGTTGTGTTTTTAGTTGTTGGACAAATCTGTGTGTTTTTGATCATTAAATTAATCCTCGATAGTATAGTGGTCAGTATCTCCGCCTGTCACGTGGAAGGCCCGGGTTCGATTCCCGGTCGGGAGTATTTTTTTCATTTCAATCAACTTGATTTATTTTAAATGAGTTGAAAATAACTAAGTCGACAGTGATTATATTTTTCGTGGGCAAAACATTTCTTATTAAATGCAATATATTGATGATACGGTAATTGAAAAGCAAAAATCGAATTTTACTCAGTACCGGTATTCTATGAAAGTTAAATGAATAAATGTGTTGAAAATTTACTAAAAATCAAATAAATCATCTATTTGAAATTTGCAATTTAAAAATTTCTAAATATAAAATTTCTAATTTTTAAATTAATTAAACTTGGCAATTTGATTGTTGAAAAACATATAATTGAATAAAGTTGTGGAATAATTGCATTGTAAAAATGTTGTGTTTTTAGTTGTTGGACAAATCTGTGTGTTTTTGATCATTAAATTAATCCTCGATAGTATAGTGGTCAGTATCTCCGCCTGTCACGTGGAAGGCCCGGGTTCGATTCCCGGTCGGGGAGTATTTTTTTTCATTTCAATCAACTTGATTTATTTTAAATGAGTTGAAAATAACTAAGTCGACAGTGATTATATTTTTCGTGGGCAAAACATTTCTTATTAAATGCAATATATTGATGATACGGTAATTGAAAAGCAAAAATCGAATTTTACTCAGTACCGGTATTCTATGAAAGTTAAATGAATAAATGTGTTGAAAATTTACTAAAAATCAAATAAATCATCTATTTGAAATTTGCAATTTAAAAATTTCTAAATATAAAAATTTCTAATTTTTAAATTAATTAAACTTGGCAATTTGATTGTTGAAAAACATATAATTGAATAAAGTTGTGGGAATAATTGCATTGTAAAAATGTTGTGTTTTTAGTTGTTGGACAAATCTGTGTGTTTTTGATCATTAAATTAATCCTCGATAGTATAGTGGTCAGTATCTCCGCCTGTCACGTGGAAGGCCCGGGTTCGATTCCCGGTCGGGGAGTATTTTTTTTCATTTCAATCAACTTGATTTATTTTAAATGAGTTGAAAATAACTAAGTCGACAGTGATTATATTTTTCGTGGGCAAAACATTTTTATTAAATGCAATATATTGATGATACGGTAATTGAAAAGCAAAAATCGAATTTTACTCAGTACCGGTATTCTATGAAAGTTAAATGAATAAATGTGTTGAAAATTTACTAAAAATCAAATAAATCATCTATTTGAAATTTGCAATTTAAAAATTTCTAAATATAAAATTTCTAATTTTTAAATTAATTAAACTTGGCAATTTGATTGTTGAAAAACATATAATTGAATAAAGTTGTGGAATAATTGCATTGTAAAAATGTTGTGTTTTTAGTTGTTGGACAAATCTGTGTGTTTTTGATCATTAAATTAATCCTCGATAGTATAGTGGTCAGTATCTCCGCCTGTCACGTGGAAGGCCGGGTTCGATTCCCGGTCGGGGAGTATTTTTTTTCATTTCAATCAACTTGATTTATTTTAAATGAGTTGAAAATAACTAAGTCGACAGTGATTATATTTTTCGTGGGCAAAACATTTCTTATTAAATGCAATTATTGATGATACGGTAATTGAAAAGCAAAAATCGAATTTTACTCAGTACCGGTATTCTATGAAAGTTAAATGAATAAATGTGTTGAAAATTTACTAAAATCAAATAAATCATCTATTTGAAATTTGCAATTTAAAAATTTCTAAATATAAAAATTTCTAATTTTTAAATTAATTAAACTTGGCAATTTGATTGTTGAAAAACATATAATTGAATAAAGTTGTGGGAATAATTGCATTGTAAAAATGTTTGTTTTTAGTTGTTGGACAAATCTGTGTTTTTGATCATTAAATTAATCCTCGATAGTATAGTGGTCAGTATCTCCGCCTGTCACGTGGAAGGCCCGGGTTCGATTCCCGGTCGGGGAGTATTTTTTTTCATTTCAATCAACTTGATTTATTTTAAATGAGTTGAAAATAACTAAGTCGACAGTGATTATATTTTTCGTGGGCAAAACATCTTATTAAATGCAATATATTGATGATACGGTAATTGAAAAGCAAAAATCGAATTTTACTCAGTACCGGTATTCTATGAAAGTTAAATGAATAAATGTGTTGAAAATTTACTAAAAATCAAATAAATCATCTATTTGAAATTTGCAATTTAAAAATTTCTAAATATAAAAATTTCTAATTTTTAAATTAATTAAACTTGGCAATTTGATTGTTGAAAAACATATAATTGAATAAAGTTGTGGGAATAATTGCATTGTAAAAATGTTGTGTTTTTAGTTGTTGGACAAATCTGTGTGTTTTTGATCATTAAATTAATCCTCGATAGTATAGTGGTCAGTATCTCCGCCTGTCACGTGGAAGGCCCGGGTTCGATTCCCGGTCGGGGAGTATTTTTTTTCATTTCAATCAACTTGATTTATTTTAAATGAGTTGAAAATAACTAAGTCGACAGTGATTATATTTTTCGTGGGCAAAACATTTCTTATTAAATGCAATATATTGATGATACGGTAATTGAAAAGCAAAAATCGAATTTTACTCAGTACCGGTATTCTATGAAAGTTAAATGAATAAATGTGTTGAAAATTTACTAAAAATCAAATAAATCATCTATTTGAAATTTGCAATTTAAAAATTTCTAAATATAAAAATTTCTAATTTTTAAATTAATTAAACTTTGGCAATTTGATTGTTGAAAAACATATAATTGAATAAAGTTGTGGGAATAATTGCATTGTAAAAATGTTGTGTTTTTAGTTGTTGGACAAATCTGTGTGTTTTTGATCATTAAAATTAATCCTCGATAGTATAGTGGTCAGTATCTCCGCCTGTCACGTGGAAGGCCCGGGTTCGATTCCCGGTCGGGGAGTATTTTTTTTCATTTCAATCAACTTGATTTATTTTAAATGAGTTGAAAATAACTAAGTCGACAGTGATTTATTTTTCGTGGGCAAAACATTTCTTATTAAATGCAATATATTGATGATACGGTAATTGAAAAGCAAAAATCGAATTTTACTCAGTACCGGTATTCTATGAAAGTTAAATGAATAAATGTGTTGAAAATTTACTAAAAATCAAATAAATCATCTATTTGAAATTTGCAATTTAAAAATTTCTAAATATAAAAATTTCTAATTTTTAAATTAATTAAACTTGGCAATTTGATTGTTGAAAAACATATAATTGAATAAAGTTGTGGGAATAATTGCATTGTAAAAATGTTGTGTTTTTAGTTGTTGGACAAATCTGTGTGTTTTTTGATCATTAAATTAATCCTCGATAGTATAGTGGTCAGTATCTCCGCCTGTCACGTGGAAGGCCCGGGTTCGATTCCCGGTCGGGGAGTATTTTTTTTCATTTCAATCAACTTGATTTATTTTAAATGAGTTGAAAATAACTAAGTCGACAGTGATTATATTTTTCGTGGGCAAAACATTTCTTATTAAATGCAATATATTGATGATACGGTAATTGAAAAGCAAAAATCGAATTTTACTCAGTACCGGTATTCTATGAAAGTTAAATGAATAAATGTGTTGAAAATTTACTAAAAATCAAATAAATCATCTATTTGAAATTTGCAATTTAAAAATTTCTAAATATAAAAATTTCTAATTTTTAAATTAATTAAACTTGGCAATTTGATTGTTGAAAAACATATAATTGAATAAAGTTGTGGGAATAATTGCATTGTAAAAATGTTGTGTTTTTAGTTGTTGGACAAATCTGTGTGTTTTGATCATTAAATTAATCCTCGATAGTATAGTGGTCAGTATCTCCGCCTGTCACGTGGAAGGCCCGGGTTCGATTCCCGGTCGGGGAGTATTTTTTTTCATTTCAATCAACTTGATTTATTTTAAATGAGTTGAAAATAACTAAGTCGACAGTGATTATATTTTTCGTGGGCAAAACATTTCTTATTAAATGCAATATATTGATGATACGGTAATTGAAAAGCAAAAATCGAATTTTACTCAGTACCGGTATTCTATGAAAGTTAAATGAATAAATGTGTTGAAAATTTACTAAAAATCAAATAAATCATCTATTTGAAATTTGCAATTTAAAAAATTCTAAATATAAAAATTTCTAATTTTTAAATTAATTAAACTTGGCAATTTGATTGTTGAAAAACATATAATTGAATAAAGTTGTGGGAATAATTGCATTGTAAAAATGTTGTGTTTTTAGTTGTTGGACAAATCTGTGTGTTTTTGATCATTAAATTAATCCTCGATAGTATAGTGGTCAGTATCTCCGCCTGTCACGTGGAAGGCCCGGGTTCGATTCCCGGTCGGGGAGTATTTTTTTTCATTTCAATCAACTTGATTTATTTTAAATGAGTTGAAAATAACTAAGTCGACAGTGATTATATTTTTCGTGGGCAAAACATTTCTTATTAAATGCAATATATTGATGATACGGTAATTGAAAAGCAAAAATCGAATTTTACTCAGTACCGGTATTCTATGAAAGTTAAATGAATAAATGTGTTGAAAATTTACTAAAAATCAAATAAATCATCTATTTGAAATTTGCAATTTAAAAATTTCTAAATATAAAATTTCTAATTTTTAAATTAATTAAACTTGGCAATTTGATTGTTGAAAAACATATAATTGAATAAAGTTGTGGGAATAATTGCATTGTAAAAATGTTGTGTTTTTAGTTGTTGGACAAATCTGTGTGTTTTTGATCATTAAATTAATCCTCGATAGTATAGTGGTCAGTATCTCCGCCTGTCACGTGGAAGGCCCGGGTTCGATTCCCGGTCGGGGAGTATTTTTTTTCATTTCAATCAACTTGATTTATTTTAAATGAGTTGAAAATAACTAAGTCGACAGTGATTATATTTTTCGTGGGCAAAACATTTCTTATTAAATGCAATATATTGATGATACGGTAATTGAAAAGCAAAAATCGAATTTTACTCAGTACCGGTATTCTATGAAAGTTAAATGAATAAATGTGTTGAAAATTTACTAAAAATCAAATAAATCATCTATTTGAAATTTGCAATTTAAAAATTTCTAAATATAAAAATTTCTAATTTTTAAATTAATTAAACTTGGCAATTTGATTGTTGAAAAACATATAATTGAATAAAGTTGTGGGAATAATTGCATTGTAAAAATGTTGTGTTTTTAGTTGTTGGACAAATCTGTGTGTTTTTGATCATTAAATTAATCCTCGATAGTATAGTGGTCAGTATCTCCGCCTGTCACGTGGAAGGCCCGGGTTCGATTCCCGGTCGGGGAGTATTTTTTTTCATTTCAATCAACTTGATTTATTTTAAATGAGTTGAAAATAACTAAGTCGACAGTGATTATATTTTTCGTGGGCAAAACATTTCTTATTAAATGCAATATATTGATGATACGGTAATTGAAAAGCAAAAATCGAATTTTACTCAGTACCGGTATTCTATGAAAGTTAAATGAATAAATGTGTTGAAAATTTACTAAAAATCAAATAAATCATCTATTTGAAATTTGCAATTTAAAAATTTCTAAATATAAAAATTTCTAATTTTTAAATTAATTAAACTTGGCAATTTGATTGTTGAAAAACATATAATTGAATAAAGTTGTGGGAATAATTGCATTGTAAAAATGTTGTGTTTTTAGTTGTTGGACAAATCTGTGTGTTTTTGATCATTAAATTAATCCTCGATAGTATAGTGGTCAGTATCTCCGCCTGTCACGTGGAAGGCCCGGGTTCGATTCCCGGTCGGGGAGTATTTTTTTTCATTTCAATCAACTTGATTTATTTTAAATGAGTTGAAAATAACTAAGTCGACAGTGATTATATTTTTCGTGGGCAAAACATTTCTTATTAAATGCAATATATTGATGATACGGTAATTGAAAAGCAAAAATCGAATTTTACTCAGTACCGGTATTCTATGAAAGTTAAATGAATAAATGTGTTGAAAATTTACTAAAAATCAAATAAATCATCTATTTGAAATTTGCAATTTAAAAATTTCTAAAATTAAAAATTTCTAATTTTTAAATTAATTAAACTTGGCAATTTGATTGTTGAAAAACATATAATTGAATAAAGTTGTGGGAATAATTGCATTGTAAAAATGTTTGTGTTTTTAGTTGTTGGACAAATCTGTGTGTTTTTGATCATTAAATTAATCCTCGATAGTATAGTGGTCAGTATCTCCGCCTGTCACGTGGAAGGCCCGGGTTCGATTCCCGGTCGGGAGTATTTTTTTTCATTTCAATCAACTTGATTTTTTTAAATGAGTGAAAATAACTAAGTCGACAGTGATTATATTTTTCGTGGGCAAAACATTTCTTATTAAATGCAATATATTGATGATACGGTAATTGAAAAGCAAAATCGAATTTTACTCAGTACCGGTATTCTATGAAAGTTAAATGAATAA